>JAXCGZ010017039.1:0-40000 GCA_037179515.1 Halocaridina rubra
ATATATATATATATATTTTCACTTTATTTATTAATATATATATTTTTTTTGTTCTAAACTGATCCCTTAATTTTGCTTCTTTTTGTCATAACGAACTGTACATTGTTTTGGTTTTCTGTTTTATGGCAACACTGACTCTGGATTGCCGCCTTTTTCGTCTAATGTGATACTTTTGGTCTGTTCTATTTTTGATACATAAAATTGCTTAAAAATTAATGACTTTGGCCTATTTTGTTACCTTAAATGATATTGTGGTAGTCTTGATATCTTGTCAACATTGAACTATAGGTGTATAGAGCAGATTTTGGCTTTAAGGTTACTGATGGATTATGCTGCTTGCAAGAAGCAAAAATTGTATATAGATTTTGTGGATTTTAGTAAGGCGTACGACAGGATACCAAAATATGAATTAATCGAGTGTCTCAAGTCGGTGGGATGTGGAAGGGTTATGTTGTCAGCTATCCAAAATATTTATTCATGTACAAAAAGTGTGTTAAAATCTGCTATAATAACAACATCTATAGGTATACGCCAAGGAGCTCCTACGAGCTGCATTTTGTTTGTCATTTATATGGATAAAATAGTGAGAATGATTAAAGAGAGAGTGAGAATTGATGTTTTTTTGGGAAATCTACATACTCTTTTAATGATGGATGACACGGTGATTGTAAGTACATCTCGTGAAAAGTGCATATCAAAACTTGAGGCTCTATTAGATTATTGTAATGCTTATGGTATGGTGATTAATGAAAAGAAGACAAAGTATTTTGTTGTTAATGGAAAAGACATAGATAAAGAATCAATAGTGATAAACAACATAAAAATAGATTATTGTAAAAAGTATCTGTACTTAGGTGCATGGTTTACTGATGATGCAAAAATTCACTCAATACTTAAACAGCATGAAATCGATGGTACAGCAACAATCAATAAGTTTAATATATTCTGCATAAATAACATGAGTATGCCCTATGCATATAAGGTTAAAGTTTTTAAAGCTGCTTTGAGTTCTTCACTTTTGTATGGCTCTGAGAGTTGGTTCACAAGTAATTTAGCTGCATGGAAAAACGTTATAACAGGGCAGTAAAGTGTTTATTGGGAGTGAGAAACAACACTCCAATATCCTTATGTTTAATAGAAAGTGGTTTGGAAACTTTAGTACATGAAGTTAATGAAAGAAGAAGGGGATTTTTAACCAAAAAAATGCAACAGGTTAACAATGAAGAACCTTTCTATGTGGTATTTGACATCTGCAGACGGGAAAATACACCTGGTTATCAATTCTTAAATTCATATATTACAAATAATGTGGAAGCTTCTGCTCTAAGTGGAATAAAAACTGTAATACTGAATAAACCCGAAGGTGCCACAAAATATCTTACATATAGACAAATTTTAAATAGTCAGTTGACAGTACATAAAGTGTATAGTAGCAAAGAGTTTGTACCAGATTATTTGCGAGTGGCATTCACAAGGTTAAGAGTAATGTCTCATGAGTTGCGTGTAGAGACTGGAAGGTGGAGCAGAACACCAAGAGAAATGAGAGTATGTGCTTGTGATCAAATGGCAATTCAGAGTGAAGAACATGTGCTAATTGAGTGTCCTTTCTCCCAACCAGTGAGACAAAAATATAATATGTTAAACTATCTGAGTGTCCAATCACTTTTGAATGAAGAGCTTCATATTACCGAGTTGTGTCAGTATATTTATGAAGTACTAAAGTTGTACAGATAAGGAAGAGATTCAACCTTGTAATGAGGAAAGCATTGATTTTTTTTTGTATGTATAGGCTAATTTGTAATATTTGGATGTATTCTATTCTTCTAACTGTTTCAGAATTAGGCATTAAGATAAATATGATTATTTACTTTTGTTGGTAAGTTTGTGAGAATATTTGTATTGTTCTTTAGGCTAAGATTTTTTGATGGACAAAATATTGTTTCTATTACTTATGCTATTTTGTGCAAAAAGAAAAAAAAATAATATTTTTTTGTAATACTTTTGTAATATTTTGTCAATAAACTATATATATATATATATATATATATATATATATATATATATATATATATATATATATATATATATATATATATATATATATATATATATATATATATATATATATAAAGGTGCTTTTCTTTCCACCTAATACCACATCCTTGTTACAGCCAATGGATCTGGGGGTCATTGCCTCTTTCAAGGCCTACTACCTCAAAAAGCAATTGAGAAGGACAAGAACCTGACTTTCAAGGACTTCTGGAAGTCGTACAGAATATTGGTGATGCTTGGGAGAAAGTGATACAAACGAGTGTGAATGGGATATGGAAAGAAGCATGTTCATATTTTGTGAATGACTTTGAGGAGACAGTTGAGGCTGTAACCAAGAACGTCGTTGTCATGATTAAGGAACTCGAGATGGAGGATGATGATGTAAAAGAGCTCCTGGAATATTATAGCGAGGAGTTATATACTGAGGACCTCATTCAACTGGGAAAGCAAATGCTTAAAGAGGTGGAAAAACTACCAAGCCCAGAGCCAAAGAAATTTACAACCAAGGAATTGGAAAATCGTTTGCCTTGGTAGCAGAATTGTTGGCAAAGGTTGAGGCTCAGGACCTCAACATTACAAGGTACAATAAGGTCAAGAGAGGGATCAGTGATGCCTTGAGGTGTTACAGGGAAATACATGAGGAGAAGAAGAGGGCATCCTCCCAGACTCGCCTTAATCAAATCTTTGTGAAGGTAGAGCCCCCAGCAACAGATCCTGTACCCTCTAACTCAGGTGCCTCTACCTCAATAGACTCACCTGCCCCAGTGCCTCCATTAGGTTCTTTTGCCTCTCCAGACTCACCTGCCCCAGTCTTCTCAGCACCTGCTTCGCCATCTTCTACCACCCAAATAAGCCAGTCTCTCCCTCCCTTGCAACCCCCCTTCTAGTGTGCAAGCCAAACACACCAGTAAAGATAAGTTATAATCCACTGTACTGTAGCATAATTTTACTACTGAAACATTTTACAGGTAAACAATACTATTAAGTTTAGTTTTAGTATTTTTTTTTCATAGATTAAGAACATATATTATTTTACAATATTTTAGACATCATTCAGTCCCTCTTGATTAAAACATTTTGTACTAAATGCTACTGTAACTTCAACTAACTGACTGTGTTGAAATTCCAAATCCTTAATTAAATACATAAAATTATAATGCGATACATGAACGTGGGTTTGTTCCCGCCACTGGGATTAAAAAGAAAAAGAATCCAGCCTTAATCTCCCAGCTCCAAGTTGTCTATTTACCTGATTGTGCATACGGGAGAGAGCCCTACGCTCAAGTCCCCTTCTCCTCTGATCGGCTTAATTATTTTATTTAATGGTGCCTATCGAATTTATCCTTAAAATTATGAATGCAAATAGCATTTACTGCTACTTCGCTTACCGAATTCCACTCATCAACTACTCTTACATTAAAAAAGTTCTTCCTTATAGCCTGCAGAGAAGTGTTCTTACGTAGCTACAAACTATAACCTCTAGTTCTAGAGGCACCCATATCAAATTATGGCTCCCCATCCACTCTGTCAAAACCATGCATAAATTTAAACGATCATCATATCCCTCCTCTTCCTTGAAACCAAGTTTTTATTTTTTTTATGTGACACCAGGACGGCTCAGGTACCAAGAAAACATCAAGCAAAGAGAAAGTGATAAGGAGAGTTGTGCCTTGAAAGATGTAAAGGTATATTAAGAGATATGTAACAAATAGACCGGGTATTCGGAGCAGATGTAGGAAAAGGACAAGAACCGTAACTGAAGGAAGACTTAACTTCAAGCTGTTTTGGTCTGTCCTATTCAAGTCAGAAAGACCTTCACTTGTAGTATCTCAATGGGAGGTTGATAAGTCTAACTCCCTCAGCCTTGCCTTATAACTGAGATTGCGTCTCTCTGTCACCAGCTTCGTAGCATGTCTCTGAACTTTTTCCCAACTTATTTATATTCTTTTTCCAGCGCGAATTCCAAAAGAGTGCTGCATATTAAAGCTTTGGCCTCACATAAGTCATATGAATATTTCTGAAAATTTCCTTGACCATGTGCCTGAAGGCCACCCTCACGTTTCCCAAAGAAGCATATGGTGCCAATATGGGTACTCCTAGATCTCTTTTGCCCTCTATTTCTTGAAGTTCCACGCCTGCTACTGAGTACTCAAACTTGGACCTCCTTGCACTCCTGTCTATTCTCATTACCATACATTCTGAAGTATTTAATTTCATTAGCCACTTTTCTGACCACTCTTTGTAGACTGTTTAAGTGTTCTTGAAGTTCTCTACAACTGTTCTTGACTTTTACATTCTTCACAATCTTTGCATAACCTTTAAAGATGTTCAAAAATGCATTTATAGATGCCGGCAGGTGAAAGACATACAAAAGAACAAAAGTGGCCCTAAACCTAATACCAGTGCAACCCCACTGCTAACCTTTATAAAGCTAAACACTTTCTTACTCTTATCCTCCGTTCCCTTCCTTCAAGGTAAGTTTTTTATCCACTCCAAGACATATCCACCTACTCTTGCCATTACTTGCAGTTCCATAAAAAGTTTCCCCAGCGGGATTGTATCAAATGTCTTCTGAAACTTTAAGAATATACAACATGCCTAGCCTTCTCTTTCTTGCAAGATTTGGCTTATTTCTTCATAAATTTCTAACACGTTGTTACTGTAGACCTTCATTCTCTGAAGCCATGTTGTCTCACTGCCAAAAAGTTGAAGGACTCCATATGAAGGGAAATGTGTTGTGCCAATGCTTTCTCCATAACTTTGCAATATATGCTGGTCAAGCAAGCATCGCTATAGCATAAAGCTGTGTGTTTCCTTAAGATATTGGAGATAGGTACCACGTTCGCTTGTTTCCAGCATCTTGGAATCTCCCCAGATCCTAGTGACTTCTCAAATATGATGCATAGAGTTTCTGATAATGGCTTACCACACTTCTTACACACATAAGGGGATATGTCTTCAGACTCCATGGATATATGAACATCGAACTCCATCAAGGCTTTGCACACCTCTGTAGCTGAAAAGATGATGTATTCTAATACTGGCCCATTATTTCTCACCTTTGCAATGTGAGGTGGTGGAGTATATTCTAATGTAAATACTGACTTAAACTCTTAAGTCAATTTTTCGCGGAGCTCTTCATCTGTCTCAGCAATGCTTTCATCTGCCCTCTCCAACTTTAAAACTTGTTCATTTCCATTAAAATGGGGATTAACAATGACCTATAAAACGACAAAAAAATAATAATAATAATAATAATAATAATAATAATAATAATAATAATAATAATAATAATAATAATAATAATAATAATAATAATAATAATAATAATAATAATAATAATAATACGCTACTAGAGCAATACAGCTTTGGACTGAATCATACATCAAAGATTTTAAAGATATACTTCCAAGATCCAAATGGTTACTTCCAAGCTCCAAATGGATAGTACCTACATCAAGTTCTGAGATTTCTTTTCGTTTTCGTCATTACTTTTCCTCTTTTCACTCACTAAAAATCTATAAAGGTCTCATTCGTTCCCGCTTAAAATACTGCTCTCACATCTGAGGTGCTTGTATCTTATCTTCTTGAAAGGGTTGAATCTAAGGCCATCAGATTTATCAATTATCCTCCTCTTACTTTTAATCGGGATTTTCTTTCTCTTTGCAGGAGGTAGCATCCTTTTCTCTTTTCTATCGATACTACTTCCATTGCTGTTCTGATATATTGGCAAGATGCATCCCTCCCCCTCTGCCTATGCCATGTAAAACTTGCCAAGCGGCCTTGTCTCACAGGGATTGTGCGGAGATTTGTAACTATTGGATTGGTCAGTGAAGTATCTGCTTTTTCCCTTCCACCTCCATACTCTGGAACTCTCATCCTCTTGTCTTCCCTAACTCTATTGACCTTTCTTTCTTCAAAAAACTGATCTATCTTCATCTCAGGGCCTAATCCTGCCATATTTCTAGTTTTGCTTTTCTTGGGTTATTTTTCAGCCTGTCCATTTCTTAATGTGTATCATTCTCTTATTTCTGCCTTGTCCTTAAGCTACTACACTTTTTTCGTCCCAGTTTTCTTGGTGCTTGGGCCCGATGAGGGCAATTTCCTTACCTGTCCCAATATCACACTCATAAAAAGGTGGTACAAGCTTTCAGACCTTGGTAATCAACCCAGCAGCTTTATCATCTTGTATTTCCTACAGCCTTTGACAAGAGAAACAGTAATAAGAGAATTTATCTATATTTCTATTCCTATTTCTTCATACAATAATACTCTATTATCAATAGTCTGCCTTAAAGATAAGGGAATTGAAAGTGGTACTAAATATAAGTTACCCCAAAATAAAGCATTATATTTAGGGGACAACCAGAGTAAGCAAGATTAAATTTCCTGCACATTAAAGAGATATTAATTCATAAAAAATAAAAAAAGTACTGCATATGGAGGTTAAATGTTACAGCCATATACAGTATACCCATCTGAGAAGTTTAAGTATAACACTGACCAATGGAACATGTTTTCCTTCTATAACTTATCTTGGATATTTTATAATTTTTTTTTTTATCTATCAGTGTACAAGAACAACATTTAATTTGTCACTCATTCATTACCTAAAATCACCAAAATTCTTGAAGTTTTAGATGTCACAGTTAGTCCCCATTTGAATGAGGTGGACACAGCCATGAGGGAAATTAAGATTAGATGCCCTGCCTTAAGTCCTACAGTGGGATCAAACCCACGTTAATTGCTTCCTAACTCGTGCGTTCACCACTGAGCAAAGAATTAAAATGCTCCTGGTCAAGATTCACTTTATGCAGCAGTTCCATAGCCTACTCAAGAAATCACCTTTACCACCACTTCCTGAAATGTGCCCTGCTGTTGTGTAAACACCCATATTCACCCTATTAAGGTATATAAGGCTTCAAATTTGAGTTAGGTTAGGTCAGTTGGTTTAGGTTAGGCTAAGGTAAATTAGGATAGGGTGTTGGATAGGTTATTTAAGTACCTGCCTCCGCCTAAGTCGGCCCTAACAAAAAAAAAAAAAATTATATATATATATATATATATATATATATATATATATATATATATATATATATATATATATATATATATATATATATATATATATATATATATATATATATCTATATATATATATATATATATATATATATATATATATATATATATATATATATATATATATATATATATATATATATATATATATATATATATATATATATATATATATATATATATATATATATATATATATATATATATATATATATATATATATATATATATATATATATATATATATATATATATATATATATATATATATATAGTGGATTCCGAGAAAAGTAAATATCAGAATATTCAAAATACATCTAAACTTATCAGAAAATATGGTTTAATCCTAAAATACTGTAGAATGGGTGTATAAAACGAATCTTAATCATGCTCCCTATTAAGAAAAGGTTCTTTGTAAGCCGTGAAATTAAATCATTGAATATTTGTCTAGAAAAGGGCTTTTTTCCTATCAGCCCTACACTAGTGATTAAAGACTCACATGGGCAGCACAATTACACGTTTTAATTACTGCATAAGAATGGTTGCATCATCAGATTACAATAACATCAACAGAGAAAGATGGTTAAGATCTAGATGTAAAGACTATTGATAATAGGTGATAAATAACTAGCATGCAGTTGTAATGAGGGAAAAAGTTTATGAATTTCTCTTTTATTGTTGCAGACTCAATCGAATCAGGTAGACTACAACATAAAAGAATACTGCATTCTAAATAACGCATACCAGTAAATGTAACAAAGTCGATATGAAAAATTTCTTGAATCATGGATGCTCAGGAATGAACTGATGTCAAGAAATAATACTCTGGTATATATTCACACAATTTACTCAAGGTGTCTCCATGTTACGGTACAGTTATGTAATTTGAGTACCTTATGTAGGCTTGAAGTCTCAAAATTCAATAATAGTACTTTGAAAACATTAGAGCCTGAGGGTTCCGATAGCACAGTGGTAGCTATCAAGAAGCGACTAACATAGGTTTGATCCCACTGCGGGGCATTAAACAAACAACAAACTTTATCTCCCTTTCAATACAATGGGTATTCGTCAGCCAGGGCAAGCCCCAACCTCCCACTGTGGTGTCCAACCACAGCAGTTCCTGCCAGTAAACAGCTTAAACTCTCGGTCTTGGACGGGAACCGATCTTTCGACTTCGTGAATGTGAAGCCAGGCGTTACCACTGTACTAGCCAGCAGGCGATAAGAGAAAGGTATTCAGCTCCAACATGCCTGTAATTACATAATTGTTCTTACAGGAAAGAGCCCCACGTCGCATCCATTTTTGCACGCAGTGATGCTTATCATACTTGTCCTTAAAACTATGGATTCAGTTAGCATTAACTATCTCCTCGCTTAGCTAACTCCAATCATCAACTACTCTTACACTAAAAAGAGTACTTCCTTACATCCTGCAAAGAAGTTTTCTTACAAACACTATGACCTCTAGTTCTAGAGACACTCATATCAAAATATTTATCCCGATCCACTGTCATGACCATGAAGGAATTTAAAAACCGTCACCATATACCCCCTCATTCTTCTAGCTTCGAGTGATGGTACGTCTAATTACCACTGACAAATCAAGGCATTCCTTCTGAAGAAGTCTTGATTAGGGAGCTTTCTCGCACACCAAATTGGGTTTCCTTCGCAATAATGATATCGAAACGATTTGAATATGTGCCTTACAAACTGAATCAATGGCCTACAGGCACAATTGTCCAGCCATTTCGCGGGGGCAAACAATGGACACAACCTGGGTATTCTACAAAATATCCCAAACTACAGTCATACCAAAATAAACAGCAAAGAGCTAATGAAACAATCCCCTATACGCGAGACTACAGAAAGAGACATGATACAAACCTCTCTTATCGCCGTCCATGCACAGGAGACTTCTCCTGGAGTAATGGCTCTTACAACCCTAGACACTCACCTAGGCATACAAACTTTGGGAAGGCCCAATCATACCACGGCACGTACTCAAACCAGCGTTACACATTCAACGGCAGGTACAGACACCAGGATCCATGGGCTAACCCCAGAACACACTACAATGATGAATTCCCAGCAGAATCACACAGTCGAAACTACAACTATGACTATGGATACCACCCTAATGAAACATGGTAAGAATGTAACATTAGTACATGTGAACGCTCAGTCCCTGCTAGCTCATTTTGAGGAAATAATAATGCTAACAAAAGACTACAACATAGACATCCTCTGTGTAAGTGAAACTTGGCTTCCTCCTACAACTGAAAATAAATATGTGAATATCCCAGAGTTTAAAATATTTCGCAATGGCCATGGCCGAGGGGGTGGGGTCTGTATTTATGTTAGAAATCATCTTAGTGCATCAGAAATAACCATAGGTTTAGAAAAAACTGAGGAGCTTGAAGATTTATGGATCACTGTGCAGTATCAGAAACTTCCATCTTTCATTGTAGGGTGTGTTTACCGTCACCCTAAAGCACCTACCAGTTCATTCAATCATCTACTAGAAACATTCAGAAATATCTGTGTGCGCCAAAAACCCATATACATAATTGGTGACTTTAATGATGACTTGCTCTCAACAGATAACAAAATGAAAAGGGTGATCAACAATGTGAAGTTAACACAAATAGTGACAAAACCGACCCGCATAACCCCTAATTCTAGGACTCTTATAGATCTGATAATAACAAATACAGTGGAAAGTATACCCTATTGGGACGTAGTTCCCTGCCCAATTGCAGACCACGAGCTGAACATTGCTATGCTAAACATAAACAATCCCAAAAGGAAGCCTCTCTTCAAGACGTTCCGGTGTCTAAAAAATTACTCTCCTGATATCTTTTGTGAAACATTAATCAACAACACAAATGTACTTAATAGAATTAAATACACAGATAACGTTGGTTTGCAGGTTGAGATTCTAACAAAAGTCTTCCTTGAATGCTTAGATAGTTGTGCACCCACTGTAACAAGAAAAATAACCCTCCCCTCAGCCCCCTGGCTAACTAATGACATCAAAGAGGCAATGCAAATCAGAAATCAAATACAAAAAGAGCTAAAAATGAATAGATGTGATATGACTCTCCGAGAACGTTATAAAACAGAAAAGAAACGTGTCAGATCTCGCATCAGTGTAAGTAAAAAAGACTTTTACAAAAAAACAATTTAATGACACTAGACATGATACAGCAGCAACGTGGAAAGTGATAAGAAGCATGATACCAAATGAAAAGAGTACCTCAGAAAGTTATGAAAATATTACGGAGTTGAAAGACAAATCAGAAAACTTTAATAACTATTTTGCTAACGTTGGCAAAAATACATATGAAAAAACTCAAGAAAACATCAACTCAGTGAATATAAGTAATAGCTTAATTGACAATTCTTTCAACGTAAGCACAAGAGAGTACTTCAAGATAAATCCTATTGATTGTGCTACCCTAATTCTTACCATAAAGAGCCTAAGAAACTCTGGCTCTTATGGTTCAGATGGTATACCATTTCAGTTCATCAAAGATGCTCTACCCATGATTGCATCCTATATTGTAACTATTATGAACACTTCCATTGTTACTAAAAAGTTTCCTGACTCTTGGAAAATATCACATGTAATACCTCTGCATAAAAAGGGGGACAGAGAAGATGTGACAAACTATCGTCCCATTTCCCTGCTACCCATTTTCTCTAAAATATTAGAAAAAATTGTTGCATGCCAACTTATATCATATTTAGAGTCAAATAGACTATTAACGATTGACCAACATGGTTTCAGACCGAAACTCTCGACGGAAACTGCACTGCTTAAAGTTACGAATAGTATCTATAATAATATAGATATGAAAAAAAAATATTTCTGCTTGTATTATTGGACTTATCAAAAGCCTTCGACAGTGTAAACCATGAAATTCTTTTAAGTAAACGTACTAGCTTATATATTGATCCAAGCTGGTTTAGCGAGTATCTATCTAATCGTAAACAGTCCATACGTCTTAACAACATTATCTCTGTGCCAAAAAATGCATCATTTGGTGTTCCACAGGGATCAGTACTTGGTCCTATCCTCTTCTCCATTTACGTAAATGATCTATCTTCTTTCATTTCTGACTGTCTAGTCGTACAATATGCAGATGACACTCAACTACTCCTTAGTGGTGATATTAATAATCTCCCAGAGCTAACTTTAAGAGCAGAAAACACTGTCAAAAATTAAAACCTATTTTCAAGAAATTGGGCTGTTAATTAACGAAAGTAAAACACAGTGCATATTTATTGATTCAAGGTTCCACATAGCACAAATTCCATAACACACAACAATTAATTTTTGCGACAATATTATCACACCTAGCAAAAATTGTCAAAAACCTAGGAATTCACTTTGATAACCACATGTTGTTTGATTCCCACATAGATAAAGTATGCAAAAAGGTTACAGGAACATTAATGTACTTATCACGTATAAAAGACAATTTTGAGACTACCACTCGAATAACTGTTGTTAAATCTCTAGCCCTAAGTCACATTAATTACTGCACTTCTGTTTGGGGAGCTACCACTAAGACTCAGATAAACAGAATACAGAAGCTTATTAATTTTGCAGCTCGAGTTGCCCTGGGAGGAATAAGAAAATATGACCACATCACACCAGCTCTCTATAAACTTGGGTGGCTGTGGGCAGAAAACAAGGTTGCTTATGCTATTTATGTTTTTGTATTCAAAATTTTGGACCATCATTATCCTAGCTGGCTATTTGATTTAAAAACAGTCAGGGATATAAGGGAACCAACACAAGACAGAGCAGTGAGCTCTTTATTCAGAGAACAAACACAGAAGCAGGTTGAAAGATGATCACTATCAAAGGGCCAGTGCTCTGGAATAATATTCCAGAGCATCTTAAAAATGCATCCTCCTTCACAGATTTCAAAGGCAAACTATATAGTTTTCTTTTGGACAAATAGTTGCTGTTCATTAAGAACTAATTATTCTCATTGTAAGGAAAACAAAAATGGAAATGATGCCGATAATAACGATCCTGTATCTAGTGTCATACTTACTACTTTATTATTAACATTATTGTTAACATTTTTATTACAGCATTATTATTTTCTATGAAAGCTACATTTAATTTAACTATATGTATTACCCTCTTATTTATTAGTTTAATTACATGTCTACTTATAAGTTACTATTAATGTTGAATAACCATTGTACAAAATGGAAATAAGTGTTTGTCTGTTTGTTTGTTCTGTCTCTCCTCATAAGTAAGATTGCGTAATTCTGGCACCAGTTTTGCAGCATGTCTTGGAACTTTTCTCAGCTTAATTATGTGCCTTTTCAAGTTTGGATACCAAAAGGGGGCTGCATGTTCAAAAGTTTGGCAGCCTGGCTAGATGGACTGTCTTCATGAGGAAATGAGGATTCAGAAGGATGGAAGTTGAGATGAGTATAAGTTAACTCAGGTTCAGAGCATGAAAATGTAATCTGGCTTATGCAAATGTCTCATTTTATCAGCTAAGAAACATTATAGCTAAGGTAGAGAAAGTACAAGTCAGTCAGTAGTGTGACGGAGTGTTTTGCTCAAAGTGACCAGAGGTCGTAGTAGATGCCTTATTAGTTATTTAGTTAACTTTTAACTGTCTTTTCTTTTCTTACTAAAAAATCTCACTCCTTGCATTTTGCAGCTTATAATTACTTGCAATTTATATTTCAGTATATAGCTAATATTAAATATATCTTATTTAATTTCCCAATACAAAAATATTCTTTCTATTTCTCTGTTCTCTGTTTTCTCTCACGTAGTGATGACATAGTAATGACATAATGATGACGTATCTTGTAAATACGTTGTTTACGCAATTTTCTTATGATAAAATTGGTCTTGCTGATAAATTTTGTTATACTATAAAAATTGTTCTTGCTGATAATTTTGTTTTAAATTTGACCTTGCTGATATGTCATTAGCCTGTCTAGATACATGTCAGTATCTTCTTTACTATTTGAATTTTTAACATTTCTTCTCCTGCAATGCAAAGAATGATTTGCAGATGTCCACCAATGACCTATGTTTCCCATAAATATTTCTCGTTTCTTTTGTTTGTTTCCGCTTGTTGCACCTAAAATACTGTCTCTCCCTTGCATCTCTGCCATAATTACCTACCATGGGACAAATTGCTGCTCTGAATATACCCTACAGGCTGGCCGAATGATGACGTCACCAGGAGGGATGCTTGAACACACTCAATTGGCGGCCAAACATCCCAGAGACAAGATCTCACCTCAGCAGTCACGCTTTCTCCAAACTTCTTTTGTGGGAGCAGTCTTCACAGGAATTCACCTGGCACAAATAAGTGACCTCGATTCTACTCTGCCAGTGTGACAGAGGTGATCATTGAGTTGAGGCCAAAGTCTTGGCATCCGTCTGTGGTGCCGACAATCGAAATCGTGCTCACCACCTCCAAGATTCGAGGCTGCATTCCATAAATTTAATTTTTTTTTTAATTTGTTCCAGTTTTCCAAAGTTAATTCCATTTTTTTAGTGTCATTGCATTTCCAAAATTAAAAGAAAGTTGAATTCTGATTT
Organism: Halocaridina rubra; assembly: GCA_037179515.1. NCBI lineage: Eukaryota > Metazoa > Arthropoda > Malacostraca > Decapoda > Atyidae > Halocaridina > Halocaridina rubra. The sequence goes on from JAXCGZ010017039.1 coordinate 13,729, forward strand.
TCATTTAACCGTGTTGTGGAATTCCAAGCGTGTGCAAGTAAAGATTAGCCTTGGATGTCTGTGATATCCTAACCGAGTTCAGAAACTGAGTCTCCTTTGTAAAACAGAAACTTACCAACATCCTTCCCCCAACAGGTACTTAAAGCTGATTAATTCTGTCCCTAAAGATGGAATTAACCCATGGTTGGATTACAAAGATCAAAATTATATAGGATGTTGGTTTCAGTTTATAGTTCAGTTGATGCTTTTGAGGATTTCAGTGTGTTTAAAGTTTAAGAGTTTAAACTTTGCTGGGTTTAAGCTCTCCTATCAGAGGCGTCGCCCCTATTCTGGTGGGTGTCAGCCCCAACCCCCCGCTGTGGTACCCAGCCACAGCAGTAACTTCCCCAGTACACAGCTTATACTCTCTTCCCTGGACGAAGCTCGATCTGTCGACCTCAAGAATGCGAGGCCAGCACATTACCACTGTACTGGGCAGGAGGCTAGTACAGTATGACTGCATAATTCCCCAGCTCCAACCAGCGTTCATTAAGTTTTAAGGAATACATTCCCTATTACGTAAGCCCTGTGAGGTATGACTGAATAATTCTCCATCTCAACAACAAGTGCTTATATTTACATAATGCATATTATTTTGAAGTGTTACTAAATTAGTCTTTTGCTCTTTACAACTTATGATTGTGTAGTAAGACACAGAAAACTCGATTTATTTCTCTTAATCAGATGCACTATTTTTTTCATTAAGCAATTAATTACAACTTGCTCTACATAAAATCTTTCTCCAAAGATAGGGAGATTCCTTGTATTTTAGCCTATAGTGCATATGGTTAGTATCATTTTTTTTTTCTGAATAAAATGCATATTCCTTGTTTGCTTTGAATAATATATCTAAAGCCACATTATACTTCAGAAATATATTTGCCACACTCTAAACTTGTGTTTCTGATAAATTCTGAGCATTGTTTGCTGCTTTATATGTCACTATTAATCCCCATTTGAAAGGAGGTAGACACGGGTTGGACCTGGGAAATTAAGGCACGATACCCTTCCTAACGCCCAGAAGTGGGCTCGACCATGAGTTTGTCACTTCCTGAGTCGAGCGCTCTATTTACTACTTTACCACGATCACCATTGACAGAGGCCAAGAATGACAAGATGAAATAATGGAGTCCATCAATTTAATTAATATTAGACATGTTCATGTATTTTATCATGTATTAATAGAATTCAGTCAAGATATTCTAAAGCTATCACTCCCTCTCTCCGAATATCCAGAGTAGTATGGTGATTGCATCTTTATTTAATAGAATACACAAGAAGACAAAAAAAGGTCTAACGCTTTCCAAATTTCTTGAAAGACATATACTTGCAGTGGCTGTCCATTTTGGCTGCCTCTACAGCGTATAATAACAACTCCTTAAACGATGTAAATACTTCAAATATTGTTTGACACGTAAATATTGATAGTATGAATTAATACACAATATTATATATAATTAGAATCGATATCCAGGTACTTTGCACTCATATTGTACTCTACTAGTAAGATTCAAAGAGGTGGTGGTAAACCAGCCGCGGCTATCGGGGGCCTGGCGGCAATAAACCATTGCCCACTTACCCTGTGGATGACCCAAACATGGTGGTGGGAGGGGGAATTGTTTCAGCCCTTTATCCCCAGGGAGCGAAGAGAAGTGTTCGAGGTAAATTAGCTTCTGGTGAATCTGTATGATTTGATTCGGCCGTCCTCCTTACAAGGGAGATCGTGGCCATTGTATATGTTGTTGTATAGTAAGACTCAAGTGTCATCAATGGACGAAGAATCCCTTTGAGTCACGATTTCAAATAGAATTTGCTGAAAGCGCAACTTTGCAACATTGATTTCTGGTGAAGAAAGAGATCTCAGTTGTTCAGCAATACTGAGCCCAAAAGTGTCATGTTTCTGTAAATAAAATATGGTGGACGTGGGTGAGAATCCTATGTAAGGACAAGAATCTGGCAGGTTATCCCCTGCAGTTTTCTTCTGTCTTGGCTGCGAATTATCGTCAGCTTGGGTGCTTTTATCTTCAAATTTCTTTTTCCTTTTACTGAGATCCTGTGGGAACATGAAGTCTTCAGTCATATCAGGGTAGGGTTGGTTCGTCTCCTCCTGAGAGTCGTTGGTGCAATCATTATCCTTTTCTTCCTGAAATGAACACAACAAGTTTAATTTCAAACGTATTTGTAGTAAGTAAGAGTTCCTACATGACCTATAGTCATTGTCTTCTTGAAATGAAGACAACAGATTTGCTGCAAAAAATATGAGCAGTAAAGCAAAGGTTGTTACATTAGGTGTAATCCTGTAACATTGCTGTATATATTTTACATTTAGAAGAGAACTATCAGACCATGGCCTAGCGTAATCTAATTTAATACCTATTAGTGCTTAGCATCCTACGACAGGAACTGGGAGCCGTGGTCTATTGGCAAGAACTATTACAGGCATGGAAAGCGTTATCGTAGTTCTGTCAAAACTGATTAGTGATTCTCAAAACAGTTATGGAACATCTTTTAAATTAACTTTGTTTTTTTTTTTACCTTTATAGTAGGTAATCCAGTATAAATTTGACTTTTTTATGGGCCATATATAATCTTTTCATCATTATTCAATTATTCTTTAGTTTTTGAACAAAGTACCCGTCCTTTTGAGTTTGGGTGTGTTATGTAAGATTATAACAACAACAACAACTACAATAATAATAATAATAATAATAATAATAATAATAATAATAATAATAAATTGATATTATTATCATCATTATTATTAGTATCGTTATTGGGAACCGCAGTAGCGTAGCATTAGAACGCTCTACTTTGGAGACGACGCACCCGTGTTCAAGCCCATGATGAGGAGATAGGAAGGGCATCCAGCCTGAATTTACCAGCTTCATGGCGTCTGCGTCCACCTCCAAATGGAGACGAATAACACCATGTAATAATAATAATAATAATAATAATAATAATAATAATAATAATAATAATTTGATATGTATTATCATCATAATTATTATTATTATTATTATTATTATTGTTATTATTATTATTATTATTAGTTATTATTATTAGTTATTATTATTATAAATAATAATAATAATAATAATAATAATAATAATAATAATAATAATTATTATTATTATTAGTAGTAGTAGTAGTAGTAGCAGTAGTAGTATCATTATTGTATATTTTTCTTTGTAGTCAGCTTTAACCCATTTCTATGCGGGGTCGCTGTTTTTTGCTAGCCATTTCTAATTGTTCCTGTCTTGCGTATGTTGTTCCCTTAGCCAATTATCCTGCATATCCTTGAATGCATTAACCTTCCACTAGGACTTCGGCCTTCCTCCTACTCTCCTTCCCTCCTCCTCTATATCCTTAACCCTTCTACCCACATAACGATGAACTACAATAATCTTCTTTGTTTTATCATTATATATATATATATATATATATATATATATATATATATATATATATATATATATATATATATATATATATATATATATATATATATATATATATATATATATATTTTTTTTTTTTTTTTTTTTTGTTTTTTTTTTTGTGACACCTGGACAGGCAAAAACTGCCCTCATTAATAAAGGCCCAGGCACGAGAAAACACCAAGACGAAGGAAAAGAAAAAGGTTAAGGACAAAAATAGTCAAAGTACAGAGGAACTAGAGATATGGAGGATTAGGCCTGAGATAACGATAGATCTACTTTTTGAAGGAAGATAGGTTACAAAAATTAGGAAAGACAGGAGGAAAAGAGTTCCAGAGTCTGTAGGTAGATGGGAAGAAGCAGTCGCTGCACAGACCATTCCGCGAGTTACAAATCTCCTCACAGTACCTGTGAGATGAGGCTGCTTGGCGAGTGTTACGCGGCCTCGGCACTGGGGTGGTGATGCAATTCGCCAATTCATCAGAGCAGTGATGGAAGTAGTAGCGATAGAAAAGAGAAAGGATGATATCTTACAGCGAAGAGAGAGAAAATCCAGATTATAAGTAAGAAAAGGATCATTAATGAGTCTAACTTTTTTTTTTTTTTTTTTTAAGAGTGTGACACCGGGACAGGCAGAAACTGCCCTCATCAACAAAGGCCCGGGCACGAGAAAATACCAAGACGAAGGAAAAGAAAAAGGTTAAGGGCAAGGCAGAGATGAGGTAATGTCACACAAAGGAAAACGACAGACAGAAAAAACAGTCAAAGTAAAGAGGACCCAGAGATATGGAGGACTAGGCTCTGAGATGACGATAGATCTGCTTTTTGAAGGATGAAAGGTCATAAGAACTAGGAAAGACAGAAGGAGGAAGAGAGTTCCAGAGTCTGGAGGTAGATGGGAAGAAGCAGTCGCTGCACCGACCAATCCGCGAGCTACAAATCTCCGCACAGTACCTGTGAGATGAGGCTGCTTGGCGAGTGTTACGCGGCCTCGGCAGTGGAGGAGGGATGCAACTCGCCAACTCATCAGAGCAGCGATGGAAGTAGTAGCGATAGAAAAGCGAAAGGGAAGATACCTTACAGCGAAGAGAGAGAGAATCCAGGTTAGAAGTAAGAGAAGGATCATTAATGAGTCTGACTGCCTTAGATCGAACCCTATTAAGAACATCAGTAAAGGAAGAAGCACCCCAGATGTGTGAGCAGTATTCTAAGCAGGGGCGGATAAGACCTTTGTAAATTTTAAGTAACTGCAATGAGGAAAAGTAATAACGAAAACGAAACAAAACCCCCAATTTTTTGGATGAAGATTTAGAAATTTGGATTATGTGATTCCTCCAAGACAAGTTAGAGGCTATATGGATTCCTAAAATATTGATGGAGTTAAGAGGGTAAATTTCATTAGTTTCGAAGACAATAGGGTTATCAGGAGGAGAAGAAGATAAAGAGATAGCCAGAAACGTGTCTTGGAGGCATTGAATTTAACTAAATTTTGAGTGCCCCATTCAGATACTCTCTGCAAATCGGAGTTAAGAGTAGAAGAAAGAGTGATACGAGATTGATTACGAGTAACAGATGAAGGTTGTGAAGAAAAGGCAGAGGAAAAGTGAAGGGTAGAATCATCGGCAAAGGCATGAAGAAGAGAGGAAGATGGGGATTGTAGAAGATCATTGATGAAGAGAAGGAAGAGAGTAGGTGAAAGAACAGAGCCCTGTGGAACACCACTGGACACAGAAAAAGGGCTAGATGTCGCGCCATCAACAACTACAGATATAGAACGGTCAGTAAGAAAACTGGAAATCAGAGAACAGAAAGAAGGGGTAAAGCCATAGGCAGGGAGTTTGGCCAACAGAGCCTTGTGCCAGACTCTGTCAAAAGCCTTAGAGATATCAAGGGCGACGACAAAGGATTCCCCATAGTTCCTCAGAGAAGATGACCATACATGAGTAAGATAGGACAGGAGATCACCAGTGGATCTTGCCTTGCGGAAGCCGTACTGGTGATCGGAGATAAGTGAGTTAGATTCAAGGCGTTTCAAGAAGTGAGCATTGATTCAACCCTATCAAGGAGATAAGTATAAGAAGCACCCCAGATGTATGAGCAGTATTCTAAGCAGGGACAGATAAGACCTCTATAGATTTTAAATAACTGTAAAGAGGAAAAGTAATGACGAAAACGAAACAGAATCCCCAATTTTTTGGATGCAGATTTAGAAATTTGGATTATGTGATTCCTCCAAAACAAGTTAGCAGATATATGGATTCCTAATAGGTTGATAGAATTAAGAGTGTAAATTTCGTTAGCTTCGAAGACAATAGGGTTATTAGGAGAAGAAGATAAATAGTCTAGTCGGAAGAAGGGGTCCACGCGCACCTAGTGGATTTTTTGTTGGCACCTTTGTTGGTCAATTCTTTGAAGAGTCTATTTTAAGATTTTGACAGGTAACACATTCAAATAATGTCCCACGGGGTTCGTTTTTACCCTTTAATTACAAATAATTGGTACGTATACGCAAACTCTAGAAACATTAGAAAGTTGCATAACTTTTGAACTAAACAACTTGCAGGGACAAATGAACATACTTTTCCCAGCCTTCTGGCTAGTACAGTGGTAACGCGTTGGCCTCGCATTCGTGAGGTCGACAGATCGGTTCCCATTCAGGACCGAGAGTTTAAGCTGTTTACTAGGAAGGTCACTGCTGTGGCTGAACACCACAGTGGGGGGTTGGGGCTTGCACCGGCTGACGCCCACCAGAGCAGGGGCGATGCGTCTGATAGGAGGGCTAAAACCGCAAACTTCAAACATTTTTTTTTATTTTTACCCCAAAAATCAATTGAAATAAATATATTTAAGTTTTAAGCACATCTTGACTCAATATCGGAAGAACTCAATATCGGAAGATACTCACCCCCCAAAATGGAAAATAATAAGAATTTTTAAAAACATTTTTGCCTACATACTTTGATGTAAAGTGAAAGTCCTTTAAAATCATCTTAAGACATACAAATAAATTCCAAATCTACGTTCTAACATTTGCTTAAGTCATTTTTGCCTTATACTACTAACGAGCTCCATCATCATCGTCATCAGAAAAGAGATCGCCAAAGTCTATCTCTTGGATTTCCATCTGTTCCTCATCATCACACTCATAATCTCCATCCTCCTCAACCACAGTCTCTGAGTTGTTGTTTCTATAGAGCTTTTCCTTTTCTGACTCCTCTCTCTGTGCCAGTATCTCGATGAGAGAAAGAGGGAGCATGGGTCCAACTGACCAGATGGGCTCTAACACCCCCCTCGTCCACCGTCTTCTCCCAGCCTATACCCTGATCATAGGGCTTGGGCCTCTCAAATAATTGCTGGTCTGTTCTCTTATAGCAAGCAACTCTGTAGTTAGATCGCTGTACATGCGGGATGAGGCAGACCATTGGAGGAGGCAGGTGTTCAATATCTACTTTGGAGTGCAAGCTCAGGACTTTGTCAGCACCCACCATCAGTCGCAGCATCTTGGCACGCTCGGCATAAACTGACCTTGATCTCTACCGTTTCACAAAAAATACACTGATTAGGAAACAGGAAGGAACACCGAGTCCCATCAGACCGATCTGACTGAGATTTGTGCTGCCATAGGGAATTCTTTATCTGTGATGATAATGATTCACCGGAACCAGAAGTTTTCGATTTTTTTAAGCAACCTAAGCTCATTGTAAAGTTTCTGTAACAGCTTTGATGATATCTAGTTGTGCCCAAAGGCTATCCCTCCAGCTTTAATGGTATCTGTTCACAAATGTTATTCATATGGTAGGGTGAATGGTAACTAGTTGTGTCCAAAGGCTATCCCTCCAGCATTAATGGTATCTGTTCACAAATGTTATTCATATGGTAGGGTGAAGTTACTAGTTCACTGAGTCTCAAATCACGAATATTATGAATATATGAGAGCTTATCACCTGGATCCCCCTTGCAAGAACTAAAGTCTGTAAAATTACCATGCTGAGAGAGAGATGGGTCATGCAAAATACATAATGTCGATGGTAATTTCTTTGTAGGGTTTTCGACAGTGTCGCAACGTTTTCTTTTTCCAATGATTAGTCACTGTATGATATAATTATGGACTTTAATAGCTTAATTGCAAGTCTAAACATCTTCGTACTTCACTTCAACATCCATTAGAGCATATTTTCACCAGCAAACACTTATCTGAAAGAAAAGAGTAAAATGTGATTAACTAATGCCATATTGATTATGATTATTTATGCTTTTTTCTCCTGATATCGAGTCAAGATGTGCTTAAAACTTAAAAATATTCATTTCAATGGAGTTTTTGGGTAAATATTGTATGGGAAAATGTGTTCATTTGTCCCTGCAAGTTGCTTAGTTCAAAAGTTATGCAACTTTCTAATGTTTCTAGGGTTCGCATTCACGTACCAATTACTTGTATAAAGGGTAAAAACGAACCCCGTGGGACATTATTTGAACGTGTTACCTGTCAAAATCTTAAAATAGACACTTCAAAGATTTGAATAACAAAGGTGCCAACAAAAAATTCACTAGGTGCACGTGGATCCCTTCTTCCTCTCCAACTAAAAGAGATAGCAAGGAACTGTGGCTTGGAGGCATTGAATTTAACTAAATTTTGAGTGCCCCACTCAGATACCCTTTGCAAATCTGAGTTGAGAGTAGAAGAAATAGTGATACGAGGCTGAATACGAGTAGCAGATGAAGGTTGTGTAGAAAAGGCAGAGGAAAAGTGAAGGGTAGAATAGTCAGCAAAGGCATGAAGAAGAGAGGAAGATGGGGATTGTAGAAGATCATTTAAAAAGAGAAGGTGAAAGAACAGAGCCCTGAGGAATACCACTGGTAACAGAGAAAGGGTTAGATGTCGCACCATCAACAACTACAGATATGAAATGGTCAGAAAGAAAACTGGAAATCAGGGACAGAGAGAAAGGGTAAAGCCAGAGGCAGGGCGTTTGACCAACAGAGCCTTGTGCCAGACTCTGTCAAAAGCCTTAGAGATATCAAGGGCTACGACAAAGAATTCCCCATAGTTCCTAAGAGAATATGACCATACATGAGTGAGATAGGACAGGAGGTCGCTAGTGGATCATGCCTTGTGGAAGCCGTACTGGTGATTGGAGATAAGTGAGTTAGATTAAAGGCATTTCTAGAAGTTAGCATTGAGTTAAGTTTCGAAAATTTTAGCAATAGAGAAATTAGGGCAATACGTCGGTTGTTTGTAGGAATAGAGCAGTCGCCCTTCTTAGGAACAGGCTGAACTAGAGCATGCTTCCAAGATGAAGAATAGATACGGGTTGACAGAATGAGGCGAAAAAGATAGCAAAGCACATGAGCCAGTTCATCTGCAAACTCCTTAAGGAACTTTGCAGGGATACAATCGGGACCAGATGCCTTGTTCATCTTTAGCAAGCAAAGAAGCTTATGAACTTTGCATGAAGAAAGGATAAGGGAAGGCATAGGGTTAAATAAGGGTAAAGATTGAGGGAAAGGTGTGCAGGAATCGTTTATAGAAGAGTTGGCAGAAAAATGAGAGCCAAAGAGAGTGGCTTTGTCAGTTGGAGAGTAAGCTATAGAACCATCAGAATGAATGAGAGGGGGAAATCTTGATATACAGAAGTTTTTGGAGAGGTTTCTGGCTAAGGACCAGAGGCATTTGTCAGTGAGAGAGGAGTTAGGGTCATCATCTTTCCTTCTTATAAAGGAAGCAATAGACCTTCGAATATGAGCAGCTCTGCGATTCCTAGCTACAATAAAAGCAGAGTGAGTTAAATCAGAGGGAGAGGCTTGTCCGCGATTCCTAGCTACAATAAAAGCAGAGCAAGTTAAATTGAAAGGAAAGGCTTGGTAAGATCGGTGTTCCCGATTCCTGGCCTTGATAGCCATGAAGCAGGCACAGTGAAACCAAGGTTTAGAGGGAGAGAATATTTTCGTAAAAGAAGGGATGTACGCTTCCATTCCCGAGGTCATAATCTCGGCAGCTTTTAGAGCTACCTGATCAGGGTTGCGGGACCGTAAGCAATGGTCATCCAATGGGAAGTCAAAAAGGAAGTTAAGCAAATTTTCAAGTTGGGTACTCTCAAAGTGCCAAAGGCGGTGCTGAGTCGGAGGGATTGGTAGAAGGGGAGCAAAAATGGAAGAGATTAAGATCACATAATGGTCAAATTTATCAAGACGGGAGAGTACAGAATAAGACTAGTTTGAAGGGTTAAAAGTAAGAAATAGGGCCTCACATCCTTCCAATGTACACTGTGGTGTACATTGAAGTAGTCCCCAAAGAAAAAAACTTAGGCATGGGCATGAGAAGATAGCAAGGCCTCATGGCACGAGGACAGATATTCAAGGAAAGACACAAACTCGGTGGAGTTTGGAGAACAGTAGCAGAAGCAAAGGTAAATAGTGGAAGTGGAGAGATAGATTTTTAGACAGAGAACATTAAAGTCAAGATATTAAAGGTCCATAAGCCTTGCAGTAGGAGTGTTAGTGTTCCAGTATGCACAGACCCCACCTTTGGAATGACAATGAGTATACAGGTTATAGTGAGAGATTTGGAATGGGTCAGTGGGAGCATGGATAGACAGCGGGGTTTCGAATAGGAGGAGGATTTTAGGGAAGAAAGTACCAAAGTGCTGTTCCACACACGAAAAATTAGAGTTCAGGCCACGAATGTTAAAATATGAAGATTGAAAGAAGTAGATTTATTGGGAGGTGCAAGGTTAAGGGAAGAACCATTATTACCACCAGGCGTGTCTACCCTCTAGCCTATATTGGAGTTAACAATATATATATATATATATATATATATATATATATATATATATATATATATATATATATATATATATATATATATATATATATATATATATATATATATATATATATATATATATATATATATATATATATATATATAATATATATATATATATATATATATATATATATATATATATATATATATATATATGATTACCTAATTGTGATTACCTAATTGTGTTTAGGGGAAAGAGCCCAAAGCTTGTATCTTCCTGTCTCCAGATCGGTTCCATTTTATACTTAGTGATACTTATCATACCTGTCCTTAAAACTATGGATTGAGATAGCATTAACTACCTCCTCGCTTAGCCAATTCCAATTATCAACTACTCTTACACCGAAAAAGTATTTTCTTACATCCTGCAAAGAAGCTTTCTTATGAAGCTTCAAACTATGACCTCTAGTTCTAGAGCCAGCTATATCAAAATATCGATCCCTATCCACTCTATTATAACCATGAAGGAATTAAACCACTGTCACCATATCCCCCCTCAATCTTCTAGCTTCGAGTGATGGTAAGTCTAATTCCCTCAGCCTCTCATCATAACTGAGATTGCGTATTTCTGGCACCAGTTTCGTGGCATGTCTTTGAACTTTTTCAAGCTTAGCTATGTGCTTTTTCAAGTGAGGATTCCAAAAGCGGGCTGCATATTCAAGTTTTAGCCTCACATAGGTTACATAAATATTTCTGAACATTTCCTTGTCCATGTGCCTGAAGGCTATGCTTACATTTGATAAGAAGGCATATGCTGCCCTTACTTTGCCATTTATATGTATTTCTGGAGACAAATCTGCCAGTTTGCTTACTCCTAGATCTCTCTCATTTTCTTGTCTCTTGAAGTTGTACTCCAGCCACCAAGAAGTCAAGCTTGGGCCTTCTTGCACTTGTACCCATTCTCATTACCTTACATTTTGAAGTATTGAATTTCACTAGCCACTTTTCTGATCACTCATGCAGACTATTTAGATCTTCCTGAAGTTCTCTACCATTGTTCTCGTTTTCTACTTTCTTCACAATCTTTGCATCATCTGCAAACATATTCATGAATGAATTTACAGACTAAGGTAGGTCATTTACATATACAAGGAACAAAAGTGGCCCTAAAACTGAACCCTGTGGAACTCCACTACTAACTCTTCTCCATTCAGACACTGAGTGTCTTACTCTAACCCTCTGTTCCCTTCCTTCTAAGTAAGTTTTTATCCATTCCAAGACATTTCCACCTATTCTAGCCATTGCTTGCAGCTTCCTAATAAGTCTCCCATATGGAACAGTGTCAAATGCTTTCTGGAACTCTAGGAATATGCAATCTGCCCAGCCCTCTCTTTCCTGTAAGATTCAGCTTACCTCATCATAAAATTCTAATAAGTTTGTTAATTTTGATCTACCTTCTCTGAAGCCATGTTGCCTCACTGACAAAATGTTGAAGGATTCCAAGTGAAGAGAGAGATGTTTCCTTAGTAGTTTCTCCATAACTTTGCAAATTATGCTGGTCAAGGAGACTGGTCTATAGTTCAGAGCCGTATCCCTCCTTCCTTGTTTCCAGCATCTTGGAATCTCCCTTGACTCCAGTGACTTTTTAAATATGATACTTAATGCCACTGATATTAAGTTTGTGCATTTTTTAAGTACATGAGGGAATATATCATCAGGAACTGTAGCTTTATGAACATCTAACTCCATCATACCTCTGTGGCTGTAAGGTTGATGTTCTCTAATACCGGCCCTTGGGATTCAATCTTTGCAATCTGAGGGGGTGGGGTATTTTCTACTGTAAATACTGACTGAAACTCCTTGTTCAATTCTTTGCAGATCTCTTCATCCGTCTTAGTGATGCTTCCATCTGCTCTCTTAAGCCTTAAAACCTGTTCTTTTACCTTCAGTTTTCCTCTGATAAAGCTGTGGAAAAGCTTGGGTTTTTCTTTAGCCTTCCTGGCGATGTCCCTCTCATAGTCTCTCTCTGCCTCTCTCCTTTTACTTAGGTAATCATTTCTTACTGTTTTGTAGGTTTGCCAGGCATTTATGTTTTTTCTACTTGTGTACCTTTTCCAACATTTGTCTCTCCACTCCTTAGCTCTTTTACACTCATTATTGAACCATTTCTCTCTGGCATGAATTACACCTACTTTGGTGCCAGGTATGCAGCAATCTACTAGCTTCCCATATTTCTCACAAAAGATGTCATACTCTTCTTGTACAGATTTGTTGTAAAATAAGGTTCTCCAGTCAATAACTGCAAAAAGCTCATTCATTTTGATGTAATCTCCTTTTGGATAGTTCCTCCTCATCTCCTCAGTGCCTCCACTCTCAGGCAGAATATCTTCAATGATATACTCCATCAACAACACACAGTGGTCACTCTTTCCAATTGGTGCTTCATACTCAATTTTTTTCAATATCCAACACGTTATCTGTGAATACTAGATCAAGTAGCGATGGCTCATCCCCACCCCTGGCCCTCGTTGGTTCCATTACATGTTGGTGTAGGAAATTCTCTTGTACACAATGTAGGAATCTTGCCCCGAATGAGTCCTCATAACTGTGTGGGTCAAGATTTATCCAATCTATCTCTTTATGATTAAAATCTCCCACAATCAAAAATCCTATATTTTCTCTCCCGTGCCATAGTAACAAATGAGTTTATGACTTCAGTAGTACCTATATGACTTTCCTCATAAACTTCTAGCCTATTTTGGTTCCTTGGTGGGTTATATACAACAGTTATTATAATGCTCTCTGACCCAGTATTTATGCAAGCAACAAGAAATTCCTTGAACTCACTTTCTATGGCCAAGTTTATTTCTTCAACTTGAATCCTTTCACTTATGAGCAGTGCTATCCCTCCACTAGTCCTCTCAGATCTTTCAACCCTTAATATTCTAAAGCCCTTAGGAAAATCTGTGACACTCTTTATGTCCTTACTCAACTTAGTCTCTGTAATTGCTACCATATCTGCCTTGCTATTGTGAATCCTATCTTTTAATTCTACTGCCTTACCAGCTAATCCATCAGCATTTGTGTATAAAAATCTTTGATAGATATATATTACAAATATATATATATATATATATATATATATATATATATATATATATATATATATATATATATATATATATATATATATATATATATATATATATATATATATATATAAGCACATTAGTTGGTAGCACCTTGGCACAGTATTCATGTGTCCTAGGTTCGAGTCCCGGTAGGGGTAAAATATGATTCATGTTTTCACATACGGTAATGTTCTTATTTGATTATGGTTGATTCCTAATTAGATTGGGATTTGAATTAAATGCAAAAATGAAGCCACTGGAATATGAACAAAAAGGCATTCAGAGTGAATGTGTTCATTCCTAGTATAGCTTTTAAGTTGTAAGGTTGATTTCTCCTTTAGACCTTCTGTGGTGTAGTTGGTATCACCTTGGCACTGTAGTTATATGTCCCAGCTTCGAGTTCCGGTATGGGTAAAATATGATACATGTTTTCATATATGGTAATGTGCATATTTGATCATTGCTAATCCGTAATTAAATTGGGATTTGAATTAATTGCGAAAACGAAGCCACGAGTGAGGTTGGGAGAAACTGCAATATGAATAAAGAGGTATTCAGATAGAATGTGTTCATTCCTAGTATAGCAATTAAAATGTAACGTTGGTTTCTCTTTTAGACCTTCCGTGGTGTAGTAGGTAGCGCCTTGACACAGTAATTATGTGTCCCAGGTTCGTGTCCCGGTGGGGTAAAATATATATATATATATATATATATATATATATATATATATATATATATATATATATATATATATATATATATATATATATATATATTTCTATGTGAATCTTTTTATTAATTTACTTATTCATATAGAGCATTTAGTTTTGTTACTAATCTATTTGTAACTCTATGTTTAGTCTTGATTTCTAAGTAATCCATACAGCTGTCACGAAGTGAAATATAATTGGAAATAATCTGTATCGTTTTTCTCACACGTTTGCTATGATCATAACAACTACTACAGATAAGAATTCGTTAATAAATGAAACATTTAAATTACAGTAAACACGCGACAAGATAATTTAATCTAATCTCAGTATATATCAAATTATGTGAAAGGTTTTAGTATCCTCACCTTAACCTCAAAGACATGCGTTCTGTTTGCGATGTCCATGGAGGAGGAACTCGTCGATGCCGGAGAGACTCGAGGTAGTTCTTCCTCGGGCATCGAATATCCTTCATCTCTGAGAAGAGACGATCTAGCCTCTTTGATGAACATCATATTATTATACCATTTGAACTTGGGTTTGTAGACCTCCTCAGGAGAAGAGGCTAGTCTCTTCGTCTCCTCAACTTTTTTCCATTCTTTCACGAAGTACACTCTGAGGGAATGCCATTTTTTCTTGATTTCAGACGGCGACAGCTGGAGAATTTCGGCTATTTCGAGCACGCATTTCTCCTTAAGAGCGCGATTGTAATAACCCGGATTGTCTGGTTTCCAAAGACATTCTCTCTCGTGGATCAGCTCGATTAAGAAGGGTTCTAAATTGTTCCAGTGGTTCCACATATTATATTGCAAACTGTTATCCGAAATTATAACGGATGAAACTGGGAAAAAAACGGGTGTTCTTCCCCTTGAATATCACTCGAGCTAGACGCCCGCAAAGAGGGAAACAGTGATAAACTCGTACGTCAGGCAGAGGACACTTCTTTGCTTAGTTTCCCCCGAAACTGGAGCAAAACATCCCTTAGCATATTTCAGCTTATAATTTCGTTAATAAAACCAAATTGCTGGCAGAGGAAATGTATTACAGAGCTAGAATTTAATTTTATTAGCAGAGGCAGCCCATTTCATACGATAAAAAAAAAAACGTTTTCTCGAAAACTGAATCTCTCTCCTCTCCCTCTGTCGCACGAACTCATCTCGCTCCACAATATTGACTTTAACTTGTGCGCAATCGTTGAATGAGCAAGATTTTTATTTTAATCTAGATTTTTTTCCATTTTCTTTGTTTAGAGGAGAAGGTGGATTATGTTTATCAAAATATTATTGTAGTGCCAATGAACTTCTTTTTCGTAATTAGTTTATCAATTTCTCAGTTGTCTTTTAACTGCGTCTACCGAAACTAATCTCTCATTATATTTTTTAATCATATCTCCTTTCCTTACCATGTCTGCCAAAACTCTTTCTCTCTCTCTCTCTCAAACTTTTTATATGTACAGCTAACACACGTTCATGCTAGTTTATTCGTTATAAAAGTATAAAGAGGCGACATTTGGTAGAGAGAGAGAGTATTAGCGAAGAATATTACAGCTGTTATATTTCTACTTTAAAAAATCATAAACAATTAGTGTATTGGAGATTAGTGATATAATAGGAAATAGTCTAGTAAGATGTAAATAATAATCTTATTTTATTATTATTATTATTATTATTATGAAGACGAGAATTATTATTATTATTATTATTAGTAGTAGTAGTAGTAGTAGTAGTAGTAGTAGCAGTAGTTAGTTTAGTGGCAGGGTAAACACGATTCGTCTACACTTTATTTTATTTGGAAGTATTAGCTTGAACTGAAAAAAGAAAACAAAATATTAAAATAAATACGATATAACTTAGAATATAAAAATAATGCATTATGTTTTCATACCACAAATCAAAGCAAAATTCAAGATAGACGTAAGAGGAAGATATACAAACATACAGTACATATATTTTTCAAGTTTATTATTATTATTCTTTATTGTATATGGAAAGATGTGAACATCAAGAGGTAATAAAAAGATAATATTTACAGTAACATATTCTTAAAATAAGTTTTTTGTTTTTATACATATTTATTGAAGTCCTTAATATTCCCAATTAATGCAGTGAGAAGCTTGAGAGACGCGGGTTGAATCCTGCCTCAAGGCACATATCCTACCTCCAATCGACCTTTGCCCACCCCATTTAAATGGGGACTAACTGTGACATATGAAGCAGCAGTTGGGTCTTCTCCTTAATAGTTTTCCATAAACATACTAAGACTATTGAATCGGTAACACATCTTCAAAATATAAGACTATTTATGTAGCAAGGTACAAGTAAACTGAACTTGTTTGTAATACAGTAGTGGCAAAGATACTTCGGCAACTGAAAAAAAATAGTTGATTGTGTATCCTTATAGTTTCACTATTGATTTTTAAGCATAGTTTATGTATATAATGCTTGTTACATAATTAAGATATTGAGAATATTTTTATGATATAAGAAAATTTTACACTGTCTCTAATAGTCTCTCAAACCACTTACAAACATTGCTGTATAATAATAAGAGTGAGAAAAGTATGTTTTGATCACAAATGCAATTTTATGCGACTATGAAAAACTACCTCAGAGAGATGTGGTACAGGGTGGACAGGTTAGGGTAAATGGAACACATGTAACTGGCAATCATGAAATTAAGTACAGTATATTTTTACAAATTTAAGTCTCTAATCCATCATGTTAACCCAGTAATCTCAAGGCAATGGCTGTATAATCAGGTAGATTTATACTGACCCCCCCAATTGATTGCCTTATTTAATTAGTAACAAGTTTGTAGGCCAATCTCTCGACACTTGAATATTCATTACTGAGGTAAATGTAATAATGCAGTAGTCTAGTAGGCCCGGGTAAAAAAAAAATTTAATTACTTTACAGGGAGCAGTTTATTGAGTGTTCGTATCTAAATATACTTGTTTACGTTGTACTTGAAAACTTTGTGACAAATTTATATTTCACTTGTAACGCACATATAATTTTTCATTTTTTTTACTTCATATTTTCAAAGTCATTTCCGAGATTCTTACTAGTCATTATTTTACCAATATAGTTATATAACTTCAATTTTATTATACTTACTGCACTGTACAATCTCTTCCATTGTTCAGTACTTTTGTATAAAATACAAGAATGTAATTACAATATAATATAACTTATGAATTTCTAATATTCAAAATCATTTTGGCCTTTTTTATTACTAAATACAATAGTGTGTTTAGTGTTTAGATTCTTCAGAGTAACATATAAATCGCAAGATTATTGTGTACAATAGTCATAAACTGCAAATATGCAAAATCTTTTTGGCCTTGTTTTATTACTATACAGTAAACATAACTGTATTTAGTTCTGATATTCTTTAGATTAACTACAGTATAGTATGCACCACCAGTGCTGGAAATATTATAGCCACTTTGTAAAGAGTGTGAGTGTGACAATAATGTTTAGGACTGTACGACATACAGAGGCTTGGAAGATCGCAGCACCAGCAGCAAATGGAAACACATGGAGATCTCCCTCAGCAGATGGCATCCATGGGTATGCCCCATCATCAAAGTGCATAGGGCATCGGTCATCTGCAAAGTTAAAAGGAAAGTAGCATGATATGATTTTTGGAACTGAAGTGTTTAAACCTTTTCTAAGTAGAGCCTTTGGTTTTAAATTATGTAATACTGATATCAGTAACCATTGATGTAAGAGAGTCTAGTAAAGGCTGTTTGGGCTCTTTACTTTTTGGTTGGAGCTATGAAAATTTATTATATTTTGAAAACCTGACCTAACCTAAATATCTTTACAAAACAGATGGCACCAAAACAGCATCGCTCAATTGTCCCATTCTGCAATAAGCAAATTAAATCCTTTTGAAGGTAGATACTGCTTTCTGTAGCGTACTGTATTCAATCACTGTTTTCTCTCTACCATATAAATTTTCAGTTCTGCAAGGCATTATGAAAAAATAGGAAGATTTCCTCAAATACTTTACAAGCAAAACTTCATACATTTATTGTATATGCTATATATAACTTTATGAGTTCAGGGGGTCCTCGACTTACGTCAGAGGTCCGCTCCTGAAATGTGATGCTCCCTTTTCCATGCATTTCACTATCTCTAATTTCACTTCCATGGTGATGGCTTTCCTTTTCTTCGAAGCAAGACCATCATAAGAATTTGCTTTATGCTTAGGAGACAACTTACAGGCCGAAAATTATATACAAAAAAATGAAGCGATATAATTTTTGGGAGATGTGTTGTAACCACGAAACTTTGTGACTCGAGGACAGTGTAAACCGAGTATCCGCTGTATTTGGAGCTTGTCTGAATTTAGGTCCTTAAAACGCTCGAGGTAAAATGTAACTATACATATGGTCAACCTTTCTGAGCTGGCATTTTATTTCAAAGTTCATTAGCAACACTGAACTCACCTTTTCACATTCCACCCTGGCATTCCATTTCAAAGATCATTTTAAAAAACAAAAGTGTAACAACAACTGTTTGGTAATATGTACGGAAACTGACCTCACATTTACTCTCATATTCCTACCTGGCATTCCATTTCAAAGAACAAAAGTTTAAAAACTGGTTGGTAATATGTACAGAACGATGAACTCATGCTCTTTTTTATATTTCACCCTGACATTCCATTTCAAAGTTCATATTTAACAACAAAAGTTAAACAACAACTGGTTGTTAATGTGTACGGAACTCTGAACTCACGTTCTCTTTCATATTCCACCATATTAATGGCAACTGCTGAACCATCGCTGGTGCTCTGTACTGACTGTCGCAGGTTGCAAAACGGACCAACGCTTTGTGACATCAAGATTTTGTTCAAATCAGCTCGTTGGTAAACCTGTGGAGAGAGTTTAATTATTTGGAAGGATACAAACAAATACAAAGGTTACAATCCCCCTTGTGAGGGGGTGGTTGAGTAAAAAAAATTAAATTAAAAAAAAAAAAAAAAAAAAAAAATATATATATATATATATATATATATATATATATATATATATATATATATATATATATATATATATATATATATATATATATATATATATATATATATATATATATATATATATATATATATATATATATATATATATATATATATATATATATATATATATATATATATATATATATAACAGAATATTAAGTTTTTATATCTGTGCAAAACGTCGTTTATCACTGAACATGATATATACCTTTTGTATGCACACATTCATCTCCTACAAGACAAATTTTTTTTTCTATGTGAGGGTGACACTAGGGGAGTCGAAAAAAATTGCCCTCATTAGGCCTGAGCATGAAGAAACATAAAGCAAAGAGAAACAAACATAGGAGTCCAGTGAATTGTCAGATGAGATGGGATAATAAGATATGTGTAACGAATATGCAAGAATATTCTGTGTAGGTAGAGGCATAGAAGAGGATCAGTAACTGAAGTAAGCCTGAACATCGAGCTGTCCTGGACAGTCCTATTTAAGTCTAAAAGTCCTTCAACTGTGGTATCACAATAGGTGGATGGTGACAGGGGCCGACCTACTACAAGGCTGCAACATTTTTCAAATTTTGAAACTTACATTCCAACATTTAAACTTGATAAACATACCCAACACCTGTATTTTGAGAAGGGATCCAATTCATTGTAAGTGATGAGATAAGACTTCAAATTTTCCTTCCAGTATCCAATACATTTCAGTTTGTAATCTGGATCCGCTGTAAACATAAAAATAGAGTACTTAGTTAAAGATCTAGACATAGTACTTCTAGCCACAGTACTTCACACCTTATATTGGGGCGAATAGCAGTGCAGTGGTTATAGCACTCGAGTCAGGAAGTGACATACCCGAGATCAAGGCCACTGTAGGTGTTAGGAAGGGCATCCAGGCTTAATTCCCCAGCTCCAATTTGTCTGTGTCCACCCCTATAATGGGGGTCAAAGATCAAGACATTCATATTCGCAAAGAACTTCACGCCTTATAGAAGTGGTGGTAAGACCTCTTGACTCGGGAAGTGACAATTCCACAATCGAGCCCACTGCAAGGCAGTAGGAGGGGCATATAGTCTTAGTTATCCAGCTCCAAAGCGTCTGTGTCCACCTCCTTAATGTGGATCACTAGTGATGCATAAAACGGCAATCAATACACCACTTCACCCCTTGTAAATTTGCTGGTAAGTACATGGCTTGTACTAAATGTTTTTTACCGAGCATATCATATTGCAATTATATATATTGTACATTAAAATCAATATATGCATATCAAAGGCTCCGTTTAAGAGTTGACAACTTATATTTATATGAGTTGTAATTGAATCACAGCATGCAATAACTTGCAATACTTAGTTTACCAAAAGTCATACTGACTCGACTGAGTTTAAAGAGCTAATCTAAATAATGAGGTTAAGTAATTTGGATTTGTATAAACTAGTACTAGATTGCAGTTGACAGCAACTTCATTATTTTTCATATCTCACTATGAACAGTAATACCATTTCAAAGATGCCTCCTCCATGTTCCCCTGCGTATCGTGAAAGTTGTCTATATGGGACGGAATGAGAGGAACGGGAATCCCCTCCATTGAATTCTCCTCCCACAAAGAGTCAAGTTTTTGCTTTGACTTAGCCATCTCCCTATGTGGAGGATCATAGCTCTCGTATATAGATAGATAGACGGACACAGAAATTAACTCACTGTAAATATCAATATGCCTGCCATAGGCGTCGACGCTTATACAGTAGTGTGCATCAATCCAGATTTCCTTCTGGTCAACATCACAAACAGAAAAGTCAGATATGTTTTCTCGACAGTATATGCTGTCCCAGGGTGACTTGGTCACACCCTCCAGGATTTTAGTTTCAAAGAGAAGTTCTCCTTTCTGTGTAAAGTTGAATTTGCCTGCCACGGGGCATTTCACAGGTACTGGATCTTTAGCTGTTAGGGAAAAATAGTTTGATGTAGGCATATGTAATTGATGTTGGAGCTGTTTCTTGGTCAGTTTTGCTCTTTCTCCTAAGTGCTATACCAATCTGAATTTCACTTTAAATAGTGCTTGGTAATCTAAACTTGACCTCCAGCCCTAACTCAGTAAAAATCAAAATTTTTTCTTTTTCTTTTTTGTTCTGAACTTTACATTGAATAAGAATCATTATCAAATTAACCTTTCATGCTTTGAACTGTTTGACTGATTCCTCTTCCTTCCATGATATAGGTTAATACTTGAAAAAAACTATGAAGTCCGATCATCAGAACTACTATTATCACCTCAGCATCACAACAGCAAACAGGTTGCAAAGAATTGTTGATTAATTCCATCAGTAAAAGCTGACAAGAGTAACCAATGGAATATAATCATTTACTTATAGCTCTGTGTCTTTATCTTTCAAAATTTTAATAAATGGAAAGTACAGAAGATTTTAACACTGGAATTTTATCTAGTGGGTATTTTATTTCATGCAGTGTGTAATATGCTTATATGTGGACATCATATTCAGTTTTAATTTCTATAAGTTTGATCGTTCATAAAATGTAGCAATAAATTTTAATATCACTGGGAAAATATCTTTTTAACTAAAAACCTTTACAAGCTACGGATTTACAGAGCATAATAAATAAAAAATTAATGAGATCCCTACGTCAACTCTTCCAAACTATTTGGGGATAAAAGGAGGGTATGGTTTCATCTCACATTTAATATTTTTGCCAACTCAGTAAGCTTAGTTAGTACACCAATAATTTGTAATATATGTTGGCTAATAGTTATTTTCAACCGAAAATGGATTAAATACTTTTATTGCAACAGAAGTAAGATTATGGCATACTGATATTCTCGCAGTTATTTTTGTAGTACAGTATACTGTACTAAAGAACTTCAGGGCCAGAGTAGCTCAGAGGTATGGTTTGATCCCACTGCGGGGCATTAGGAAGGGTATCCAGCCTTAAATACCTACCTCCAAACTGTCTGCGTCCATCCGTTCCAAATAGAAATTAATAGTGACACAGTAAACAGCAAAAAGCTGTGCTAAGGAAGAATATGGGCATCCATCCTTGATACCCCAGTTCCAATCTGTCTATGTCCACTCCCACTGAATGGAGAACTGATGATGACACACATAACAACAAAAAACCTGTACTTAAAAAAAAAAAAAAAAAAAAGGAAATTTAGATGCAGAAACAAACCTTAAAGCTTACCCAGCATAAGGTCGTAACTCCATTCCCTTCCACTCTTAAACTGGATCCAGGAACATACTGTAGAGAAGTCCTCCCGGATCATCTCCAGTCCTTTTCTGAATCGAATGACATTGTGATGACGGGGAATGAACTCAAAACACACGTAATCCTTTTGGCTGAAGAGAAATGATTAATTAACAAAGAAAAAAAGTAAGGAAATATCTGATACTGTAAATGGTCTAAGTTAGGCTTCTAAGCTAAAATATGAACTAATACATTATTAATCTTAATAGTGACACACCAGACGTAAACAAGCATTATTAATTATAATGCTTAAAGCTATTAATTGCCATGTAAATGCTATTTCCTTTCTTTAAGTTTTTTTTTTTGTCAATAAGTCCCCATTTGAATGGGAGAGGACACAGATAAGTTAGAGCAGGGGGATTAAGGCTGGATGCCCTCCCTAACACTTCATGGCAGGCTTGTCTCTTCCCAGTTTTCATGTAAAACTTACCAAGAAAAATGGATGTAAATCGCAGGATAAACAAAGAAGCCAAATTGAATTAAATACAGAAACTTTCTTCTACTCACCAACCATCAATGTTGAGCCTAGCCATCAGGTAGCGATTATCACGCTGTTCACGACAAACATATATAGTTTGCCTGTATCGTCCCACATCAGGATACGTGGTCTCGATAATATGCGTTTGATTTATCATGATGTCGGCTTCTGTGTGAGCAGTATTAATCCATTCCCCGGAATAATTCTTTGGCAGAAGGCATCCTGGATTCACCGTTTCTTGTTTCACTGTTTGAATTATATATTTAGGTTGTACAAGAGGTAAGGATCGTCAAAGAATATATACATTTAGGCTTCACAAGAGGTAAGTATGTTAAAGAAAAATATATAGAGGGGGTTACATCAGAGACCAATAAATAATTAATACATTATTAATAAATCAATTTTTTGACATACCAGTCATCCAGATGTAAACCAACCACAGTAGTAAAGGTAAGCAATACTGTATAGTGTACTTTAACTATTTTTATGTATCAGATTAAGAACTTAGATTATTTTTCTGTGTTTTAGAATATTCATTTTCAGCACTGGTGGGGGGCCTAGGTTCGAATTATAGGTGTGTTCGACTTAAGTCGAAATCTGACAAAAGTCAGCTGTCAGGAATGGAACTCTGACGTAAAGTGAGGATCCCCATGTATAGTATTTAGGTTTTACAAAAGGTATTGATGATACAGGAATATGTATAGTCAAGTTTTACATGAGGTAAAGATGCTAAAGGAACATATATATTTAGGTTTTACAAGAGGTAAAAATGATAGAGGGACATGTATATTTAGGCTCAGGAAGAGGTAAAAATTATAAAGGAATATGTATATTTAGGTTTTACAAGAGGTAATGATGTTAAAGGAACACATGTATTTAAGTTTTACATGAGGCAAATATGCTTAAGGAACACGTATATTTAGGTTTTATATAAGACAAAAATGATAAAGGGATATGTATATTTGGGTTTTACAAAATGTAAAGATGATAAAAAGAATATGTACTTTAAGGTTTCACTAGATGAAAACTTGATGAAAGAACATGTATATTTGTAATGTTATTTTCACTGAAATAACGACAGAAAAGTGAAATATTCTGGTGTAATGCTATAAATTTATATTATTAAACTCTTAATGAAGGGTGTATGATGAACATAAAAATAATATAGCAATAATACATTGTCACTTAATTATCAAGTATTTAAATGATAAATTCATTATATGTACAATTGAATTCTGTAAATTATTATTTATATCACTATTACGATAAATTGTGCAAAAGTAAAGAGAATGACACTGATATGAATTTCTATGGCATACCACTACTCACTTGGTCAGTAAATTACACACTGTAATATTGTCATTCTTTGTTCATAAGTTTGTATATTTCTGTATTATTCATTTTCTATCTAAATTTATAATTTCCCTCACCTGTGCCTCTTTGCTTATAAGTTTGTACATGTCTTTGTGTATTATCTTTCAAAAAATACAATTTCACTCACCTGGAGTCATTCGGAACCTGAACGGGCTGTTTTCAGGAGTTTTCAGGACAGAGCATTCTGGGGTAATTGAGTGACCCATGTAAATATCATCATCACGATTTCTTACGAAGCATCTGTATTTCTCGTCCTTCCTGGATTCCTTTGTGTTGGCCACGGCAAAGTAGTGGTTCTTTCCCTCAAACCAGTCACCCAGACAGGAAAATTCTCTGGCTGTTCATAAAAATTATCAAATAAAAGTAATCCATATTTTTTATGCATGTATAGATGGCGATAGATCCATACTCTAAAAGGAATTTTGCAGATAAGCGAAGCAAATTTGCAACAAGTAAAAATGAGTAGGAGACCATAGAATTAATTTGGTGGGTCAATATATGATAATCTTTTTGTATAAAACATATCTAATACGCTTTTAGGTTTCCTAACATTGAATAGCTCATCCCAACCTCCCATTATGACTGAGATAATATAGCTCTGTATAGTGTTTAGTTTCGGATGAGGAAGTTGTCACATTTTGAATTGTGCAAAGTTTATGTTGTGTAGATAGGATGTCACTTACTTTCATAGTACCATGATTTTCACTCCTGTCTTCTGAATGAAATATGACAGAGGTGAATACTATCTACTGAACTTCCGAAAATTAATGACACCTCCGTGTAATCAGCACATCTCATACAAACACACGCATGTGGAGAGACTGCACATCACACAATCACATACGTTAACAGCACAATATGCACTTCCTGAAAGATCTGTGGGAAAGCCTGTCCTCAAGGACTCGTGGGTGTTGGGCCATGCAGCTTAGGGAACAATAACATCAATTCTTCATGAGAACCTTCTTCATACGTAAAGTATCTTGCAAAGTTCATGTTACCCTTTTTGTCATTCCCAAAGTGTGACTAATTTTCCAAGTAGGTGTATAATCACTTTAAAGTTCTCCAGAGGCCAATACATGTATGGGTCAAGGGTCAGTCACTTTCACATGAACAGTCACTTCCTCTACATTACCACTTATAGTTATACTCATAATTTAACACTTGCATATCTTCATTATCATATTTATTCTAATGTATACCTTCGCAATATATAAAAACTCTAAACTGCCTCTAATCATCACTTATCATCTGCAGAGAGCAGCAATGCTGATATTCAATCACAGCTTGTTCTTTTAACCCACAGGCATATGCTTACGTACACCATAAACAACCACATATACCAACAACACAACATGCATTTCCTGAGAACTCTGTGGGGAAACTTGGAATTATGCAGGGAACTTGGGGCTGTATGGCCGAGCAGCTTATGAAAAGGGAACAACAACACAATATACACACCCTGAGAACTCTGTGGGAAAGCCCCGGATTGGCAGTGGACCTCCTTAGGGCCTTGGGGCTCTTGGGCCAGGCACCTTTGAGAGCAACAATAACAGCATCATACACCGTGAATTATTTCTTGTTTGGATTTTTATCTATCTAAGGTTGAATGGACAAATACGACTTTTTATATATTACTTACTTCCATCAAAAGACTCTTTGATACCCTCGCATTTCTTAAATGTAATGTTGAACTTCTGATTGGCAATCAGAAATTGAGTTCCTGGTTCTTGACAAGAGTGGATTTTGGCTTCATGATGATTACATTCACCAGTGAAACTATTTTGGAATTGGAAAAAGACATTATTTTTACAAAAAATATATATAAAAAAACATGTGAGGCAAACATATAAGAATATGCTGTAGCTAATGTAAAACTGCTGAAATGATTCAAATCTGAAAAATTCAGTCAATTCAAGTCAATAAACTATGAAAGACAATTTTATTAAGCTTATAAGGGGGTCGCAGTAGTTTAGCGACAGAGTGTGCTAGTCAGTAAGCAACAAAAGCAGGTTTGATCCAACCATTGGGTATTAGGAAGAGCATCC
>JAXCGZ010017039.1:45000-50000 GCA_037179515.1 Halocaridina rubra
TTTTTCAGTGTAAGAGTAGTTGATAATTGGAATTGGCTAAGCGAGGAGGTAGTTAATGCTATCTCAATCCATAGTTTTAAGGACAGGTATGATAAGTATCACTAAGTCTAAAATGGAACCGATGAGGAGACGGGAAGATACGAGCTTTGGGCTCTTTCTCGTAAACACAGTTAGGTAATCACACACACAATTAGGTAATCACACACACACATGAATATGTTTGCAGATGATGCAAAGACTATGAAAAATGTAAGAAACGAGAACAATGGCATAGAACTTCAGGAAGATATATATAGTCTGCATGAGTGGTCAGAAAAGTGATTAATGAAATTCAATACTTCAAAATGTAAGGTAATGAGAATGGGTACAAGTGCAAGAAGGCCCAAACTTGGCTACTCGGTGGCAGGAGTAGAAATTCAAGAGACAGAGAATGAGAGAGATCTAGGAGTAAACATACTGTCCGATTTGTCTCTGGAAATACATATAAATGGCATAGTAAGGGCAGCATATGTTTTTTTAGTATATGTAAGGGTAGCCTTCAGGCACATGGACAAGGCATTGTTCAGAAATATTTATGTAACCTATGTGAGGCCAAAGCTTGAATATGCAGCCCCCCTTTGGAATCCGCACTTGAAAAATGAGAGGCTTAGGGCATTAAACTTACCATCACTCGAAACTATAAGATTAAGGGGGATATGGTGACGGTTTTTAAATTCCTTCATGGTTATGACAGAGTGAATAGGGATCGATATTTTGATATGGCTGGCACTAGAACTTGAGGTTATGGCGTGAAGCTTCGTAAGCAAACTTCTTTGCAGGATGTAAGGAAGTACTTTTTTAGTGTAATGGTGGTTGATACTTGGAATTTGCTATGCGAAGAGGTAGTTAATGCTAACTTAATCCATAATTTTAAGGACAAGTATGATAAGTACCACTAAGTACAAAATGGAACCGACCAGGAAACGGGAAGTGACAAGCTTGGGGCTCTTTCCCGTAAGAACAATTAGGTAATTACACAGTTTGCAAAAATTATCGAGAAACTACTAAGAAAGCACATCTCTCTTCACTTGGAATCCTTCAACTTTACATCAGTGAGACAACATGGCTGCAGAGAAGGCAGATCAACAGTAATGGCAAGAATAGGTGTAAATGTCTTGGAATGGAAAAAACTTACTTAGAAGGAAGGGAACAGAGGGTTAAAGTACAACACTCAGAGTCTAAATGAAGAAGGGTTAGTAGTGGGGTCCCACAGGCCCACAGGGTTCAGTTTTAAAGCCACATTGTTCCTTGTATATGTAAATGACCTACAAGAGTCTGTAAATTCATTCTTGAACATGTCTGCGGATGATACAAAGATTGTGAAGAAATAAGAGACGAGAACAATAGTTGAGAACCTCAGGACGACCTAAATAGTCTGCATGGACGGTCAGAAAAGTGGCTAATGAAATTCATTATTTCAAAATGTAAGGTAATGAGAACGGGTACAAGTTCGAGCAGGCCCAAGCTTGGATACTCAATAGCAGAAGCAGAACTTCAAGAAACGGAGAATTAGAAAGATCTAGGAGTAAACATACTGGCAGATTTGTCTCTGGAAATACATATAAATGACATAGTAAGGGCAGCATATGCCTTCTTATCAAATGTAAGGGTAGCCTTCAGACACATGGACAAGGTAATGTTCAGAAATAATTATGTAACTTGTTTGAAGCCAAAGCTTGAATATGCAGTCCCCTTTTAGAATCCACACTTGAAAAAGTATATAAATAAGCTGGAAAAAGTTCAAAAAACATGCCACAAAATTGGTGCCAGAAATACACAATCTCAGTTATGAGGAGAGGCTAAGGGAACTAGAATTAGCAGCACTCAAAGTTGGAAGAATGTGGAGGGATATTGTGACGGTTTTTAAATTCCTTCATGATTTTGACAGAGTGGATAGGGATCAATATATTTATATGGTTGGCTCGAAAGCTATAGGTCAAAATCTGAAGCTTTGTAAAAAAAAAAAAATAATAATAATACATCTTTACAAGATGTATGGAAATAGTTTTTTGACTGGAAGTCGCTAAGCGAGGAAGTAGTTAATGCTAATTCAAGTCATAGTTTTAAAGATAAATATGATAAGTATCATTTCGTATAAAAAATAGAACCAACCAGGAGACGGGGAGTTACGAGCATAAGGTTTTTTTCCCATAAGCACAATTAAGTAATTTTAAACACACACAATATATTCTGGTAGACAAACTTTTAGGTACAAGATATCGTTGTTGGAGTTATCCCAGTCACACCGTTTATCCTCTATACTTTTCATAAGAAAGAATTATTTTCATGCGTCATATTTTAAAAGTTCGTATATTCAGCTTCCGTACGGTGAAAAGAGATTATATATTATAAATATACACAGTATTGAGATATATTAATATACGCGGTAGCCTCCGCGACTCTGAGGCGTCAGGTCGAGGGTTCGCACCCCGTCACGGTCTGAGGTTTGCAAGGGCATGCACTCAGGGTAACGATTGCACCTGCCAAAAACAAGTCCTTCGCAAGAAGGCAACCGTCCTAACCCTTGGTAGAAAAGGGAGTCCGTGACGGAAAACCGGAACAACTCAGTGAAAAAGTATGTTCTGGCAAAACATTCATTAGTTTCTGTGCGCAATCTCTCCTCTATCCTAGTGTGAAAGGCCCGATTTCTTAAACAGTGTAAATCTAGGATACCATATTGTCACTTAGCTAGAACACACAAATGGATTTCATAAGCGCATCTGACGCGGTTCTGTGTATGGCTAGGATCCTCCCATAGGGGGATCTTGGCCATACACAGAACCACGTCAGATGCGTTTATGAAATCC
The DNA here is from genome assembly GCA_037179515.1 of Halocaridina rubra. Lineage (NCBI taxonomy): Eukaryota > Metazoa > Arthropoda > Malacostraca > Decapoda > Atyidae > Halocaridina > Halocaridina rubra. The sequence continues at coordinate 47,847 of JAXCGZ010017039.1, forward strand.
ATTTTTGTGTTTCTGGGGGATCCTAGCCATACACAGAACAGCATCAGAATGCGTTTATGAAATTTATTTGTGTGTTTCTAGCTAAGTAATAATATGGTATCCTAGATTTACACTGTTTAAGATATCGTTCCAAAGTCTCCCATGTCATGTTATTGTGTTTGATTATTTTTTCATTTGGCTCCGTAAGTGCTGAATATTTAGTTTACTGATTAATATATATATATAAGTAGTCGCCGTGGCTCAATCGGTAGCGTCTCCGACTCTGAGGCGTCAGGTCGAGGGTTCGCGCCCCGTCACGGTCTGAGGTTAGCAAGGGCATGCACTCAGCGTAAGGATTACATCTGCCAAAACAAGTCCTTCGCAAGAAGGCAACCGTCCTAGCCCTTGGTAGATAAGGGAGTCCGTGACGTAAAACCGGAACATTTATATATATATATATATATATATATATATATATATATATATATATATATATATATATATATATTGGTACTGCATAATTTTAAATAATTTGGAATGTCATATCGTTTGTCAATCATTAATTTAAACACCAGCAATATAATTATATTTGGAGATGCTGCTGTTGATTCGTAAAGTATTCATTAAGGTATCAGAGATAACTAAATAATAAATGAAATAATAAAGGTGAGTTGACACTCACGTCGAACCGAATATCCTGCATTTACACATCCAAGATTGTTAATAAATAATTACGTAAATAAAACTATCCTTTGTACTCTAGATAGCGGAACTTTCCGGCCAGAGTACACAGAATTTTAGTAAAATACAGTTTTCTCGTATTCTGTTGCTGCAGATAAAAATAAATAAAAAAAAATATCAGAAAGCCTTTTATCTCTTAAGATTATTATACCAATACCACATCCGATGACACATACATTTAATACAGACTTTTGCATATACTATTGTTTGAAATTAAAACAAAATGCCAAGGTAAATAAATCAATGTTGTCGTCTCCCTCTTCGTCGTCACCGTCATTGTTTCCGTCATATTAAACACCAATGAGAACGCAGCTTCTGGTACACGATAAAATACAATATACATATGTAATTTTAAGTCCAAGATATGCTTAAGTGAACAGAAAAAAAGAAACCGAATAGGAGACGGGGAGTTAAAACCACAGGGCTCATTCTCGTGAGAACAATAAAGAAAATAGAATAAGATATATACCCGCGTTCTCCTCCCCCCCCCACATTCCCAGTCATTCCAAAGCGTAATCCCCCTCGCCTATGATGACTCCGTCCTGGATCTGGAAGGATTCATCCACCCCACCCGTCATCACGTAAAATTATAACCCGTTTCGTTGGTTCAAAGTCATTGCCACAGACAGGGAAATAGATAAGCATCAAGGAAATGTAGTAAGTGGAAGACCTATGGACACAGGACTTTTTATTTTATTTTGGTTAGTTGTTTTGAGGTAGGGACTGACAAACAGACACAAGTGTATTTCTTCATCAGTGGAATATCCTACAAGAAATAGGATATGTCCAGACCGAATGTCCTATGAGTCATGAAATGTCCAGTAAACATTCGAAAACAGATGCGATCACAAGCTATGAGAATTGATGTGAGTGAATATGCATGGTGTTTCTTCAAGACCTTTATAGATTTATGCTGGCGTCACACATAGCCAAAATTCCCGACCCGACTCTTAAAACCGTCTAAAGACGGAATCCTCCCGGCAGCAATGACGGCATTACGTATGACGGAATCCTAACGGTCCTACGTAGTTTAAAAAAATCGAGGGGGTCCTGAACCGTCGTGGAGGGCCTACAATAATTGGCTGCTGCACCCAATAATCTCCGTGATTTGGAAGACCAAATTAGTCGTAGAAGACTGCGTATGACGGGTAAGATCGATCTTCTTGATAGTACGCGGGCGTAGGAGAAGGTGTACGCCCGCGTACGATCCAGAGGATCGATCCTACCCGGCGTACGCAGTTCTCCGGGTCTGGAACCGTTAAAAATTTAAAAATTCGCTTATACGTCTGGCAGCGCAGTACGAAAAGACAGCGCGCGCATGCGTGGTCTCATTTCTGTCAACCCAGTCCTGGGCGTTCAGGTTTCCTGCTCCAAATATGTAAATCAGGGTTATACTTTCACAAATATCCCATATATATATATATATATATATAT
>JAXCGZ010017039.1:52500-82500 GCA_037179515.1 Halocaridina rubra
TTAATATACACATGTGGTCCATAGACACTAGGGGCTATTTCCTATTATTACTTTGAATTTTAGAGTTCTCCTCCGGCTACTGTGCCTTGTAATGTTATCGTTATAAATTCAATGTACTGCTTAGGCTTAATAATGTACAACATTTGTATCGGGAAATGAATCATGCGATAAAAATTCACAAAGGGTCACTCTCAACTGCAAATTCCTATTGTTACTTTCAATTCAAAGAATTTCTCTGGATTGACGCATTTTTCGGAATCACGAGCAAACATTTTCATAATTATGTAAAAAAAAAAAAAATGATGCGAAGACGAATGAATAATAATAAATAAAAGAGAAAAAAAAAAACATTTGTTTGCTGTTGAGTCTCTATGGTGACTACGACACGCCTTGAAATCTTCGAGGAAGTTCTCCCTCACAACCACCTGCCTTGAGTAATTTTTTCCTTAATTTTATCGAGCGAATAACGTGCTCAACTCACCTTCCAAGCTTAGAAAAGTTGCTAAGAGTAGAGTATAGACAGTTTTCCTGGCTAAATCCATGATTTACTAGTCGCTAAACTGCAGTTAGGGACATAGTTTCAAATCCTACCGGATACTGTTTTTGGGAGAGAGAAAAGAATCTAGCGAGGCTTTGCACGAATTATTGAAGGAAGTCTACGTTGCCAACTCTTCATTAAAGAAAAAAATCATGAAATATTGTATTGTATTACACTCTGTAGAAATCTATATTAGCTTGCGTTTGGGTCCAAACATTCGAAAGTGAATCTATTCCAGAAAATTTATTTATAAAAATCTTTTAATGTAATGCATGCCATGAACAAAAACTTTTTACTTTGAATAATGTATTATCCGCGAAGTAATGAATATTGAATTTACATCCTTAAAATGTAGAATGAGTTTGGTTGATATAATATTGGCTAATGTATTCCCGATCAGGAATATGAGAAGAGAAATCTCAATGACCCAATGATAAATGTAATGATGTATCTGCTATAAGCAATCTGGCATCGGCTGGTATAGTCATGTTGGGTTGGGGGTAGGGGGGGATCTGTTTATTATTTTATATATGGAATCCTCCAGTGGACGGTCGCTAAATAACCACAAATATATCCTTTGTTTTCGCTGTCTAAATATATTTGTTAATTCGCCAGCTTGCTTATTTATGTTTTAATACATAAATAAACGAGATGGTGGTAAACAAACTTGCTTTTGGCTACGAAATGTGAAAGTAATACCGTCGTTAGCATGCGAACGTTCATAGATGCTCGGGTAACCCCCCCCCCTCATCAATGGCCCCTATCGGCCAGGTAAGGAACTAATCGCACCTGAGGGAAAAGTAGAAAACCAATAGTCCTTTTTAATGGAGACTTAATTATTTTTAACGAGAGAGAGAGAGAGAGAGAGAGAGAGAGAGAGAGAGAGAGAGAGAGAGAGAGAGAGAGAGAGAGATAATTTACTACAAGGAAAGAGGGAAAATTTGCATAAGGCGACTAAAAGTAATCAACAACGCAGTTGATGAATTCAGTTATTACACAGTAGAATCACGAAGTTTTACCCAAACTACAGAGAGGATGACAAAACACAATGGCTGTTTATAATGCACACCATATAACCAGAACATAAATAAGGTAACAAAGAATTAGACAAATCATTCATTGTGACAACGGGTAAAATTACTCATCACTGTAGCAAGGGGTGATATTAACCCTGTTTGCCTACTTGAAATAGCTTTAAGAACGAGGGAAGGTTATGTGCCCTATGATATATTTTTTTTTTTATCTCAGAGAGAGAAAAGCAGAGAATTTGATGTAGGCTACAAAAATGCTTCAATATATTCTGTCTTGCTGTAGTTTTATATTTCAACCTATGTTGTATTCAGTCGGTCTAGATGAATTGAATACGGGTTGTTTTATACTGCACATCAAGTTTTGGACGGGATTAATAAGTCAATATCAATTATATGAATTAATTCATTCCTAACCTTTCTCTATGCCATATAAAGTGCATTATGACTTTGCTATTACGATATATTTTTGTATTATCCATATTTGTTCCTTTTTCCCTCGCGATTGGACAACGTGTATTTAAAATTTAGGTGAAGCGGCCGGAGCAATTTCCGGTGAGGCAACGGGAGAAAAATAAATCGTATTTTCACCCGTTGTCGCAATAAAAGAGAAAGTTTACCCGTTGCGGCAGTGAAGGGGTATCATACTCGCTGTCGCAGTAAGGGGCAACCTGAGACGTTGTCTTACTGAAAGGTAGTGTCAACCGTTGTCACATTAATTGGTAATATCACCCATTGTCACAGGGAATTATTATTTTACCTGTTCTAGCAGTGAGGGATAATCTTGCCCGTTATCATATTGAATAATGATGTATGGTACTCTAAATGGTTGTCACATTGATGAATGAAGCGTAATCTGAACTGCTGTTGGTGTCAAGCATTGCCACATTTATTAGTAATGTTATTCATAATTACAGGGAATGCTAATCTCACGCGTTGTAGCAGTGAAGGGTAATCGTAGATGATGTCACATTATATGGTAATCTCTACCGATGTCACAATGAAGGGTAATATTACCCATTGTCACAATGAATGATAATCTCATATGATGTCACGATGAAAGGTAATTTCACCCACTGTCAAAGTGAACCACTGTCAGTAATAATGTTATTCTAACCCATTATCTTGAAATAATTATAATTTCGTCTATTGTCGTAGTGAAGGGTAATCTTACCTATTGTCACACTGAAAAGTAATCTGAACTGTTGTCACGTTGAATAGTATCTCAACCATTGTTGTCGTTAATGATAATGTCACCTAGTGTTGCAGTGAACAGTAATTTTACCCGTTGTCACTGTGAGGGATAATCCAGCCATTTGCCGCAGTGAAGGGTATCTTAGCTGTTGTTCACTCTACTCTTCCGCCACGATTTCCACCAACCTTTCTCAAGGTTTTCATGCTAAAATACAAGGGGTAAATAAGTTTTCATAGAACTTGACAGAATAGATTAAATATCTCTGTTCTCTATCAGGTGAATTTTACCCGTTGTCACTGTGAGGGATAATCCAGCCATTTGCCGCAGTGAAGGGTATCTTAGCTGTTGTCGTAATGAAGGATAGTCTTACCGTTGTTGCAATGAAAAGTAATCATGCCTATTATTACACTGAATGGTACCATCATCCGTTGTCACAGCGATTAGTAGTTTGAACCGTCGTCACACTGAATACTAATCTCAGACATTAGTGAATCCCAGGAGTCAACTTGGTAGGGAAGACTTATATAAAATAAAGCTAGGGTTTTAGACCTGATAAGGAAGTTTGGATTAGTAAGTGGTTTGGAGAATATTGTAAACATTAATTGAATTAGTATATATTCTAAGGAGGAAAAGCAAAGACCAATGAACATAACCTTTGAGAGGGGACACATGTAGAGAAATATTTATTAGACAAAAATCTAAAAGTCCTTCAAGAATTCAAAACAGTGTTCATTAGATCATACAGAATATATAAAGAGATGAAAAGGATCAAAAACTTTTTGCAAGAAGCTAGAATGTTAAATGAGGAAAGAAATGAAGAAGAAAAGTTTTTGTTTCAGAGTACTTCCAGCCAAAGGGGAGACAGAGAAGATACTGATAGAAGATCAGGGGATGATACCTCATTAAGATTACTGTACACAAATGCTGATGAAATAGCTGGTAGGGCAATAAAATTAGAATATAGGATTCGCAACATTAAGGCAGATATAGTAGCAGTTACAGAGACTAAGTCAAGTGAGGATATAAACATTGTCACTATTTTATCTAAAGGATTCAGAATATTAAGGGTTGAAATATCTGAGAGGACTGGTGAAGGGATAGCACTTCTCATAAGTGAAAGATTTCAGGTTGAAGAAATAAACTTTGCTATAGAAAGTGAGTTCAAGGAAAACTTGGCTTCAGAGAAGGTAGATCAACAGTAACAATCTTATTAGATTTGCAGAAGGCATTTGATTCAGTCCCACACGGGAGATTTATTAAGAAGCTGAAAGTAAAGACGATAATAGACAGAAATGTCTTGGAATGGATAAAATCCTACTTAGAAGGAATGACACAGGGGGTTAGAGAAAGACACTTAGTGTCTGAATGGTAAATTATTAGTACTGTGGTTCCACAGGGTTCAGTTTTATGGCCAATTTGCTACTTGCATGAGTAAATGACATTCCCGAGTCTGTAAATTCATTCTTGAGTATGTTTGCAGATGATGCAGAGATTGTGAAGAAAGTAAGTGACAGGAACAATGGTAGAGAACGTTAGAAATAGCTAAATAGTCTGCATGAGTAGTCATATAAGTGACTAATGAAATTAAATACTTCAATATGTAAGGTATAGAGAATGGGTACAAATGCAAGAAAGTATTTTATTAAATTATGTGTTAATTTGTGTAGTTATTATTAGATATTAGTTTTTGCCTGTGTTTTGGGTTTCTCTAATGCTTTTTTGGTATTGTATCATGAGTTACGACTGCATGTACTATGGATTCAACTAGGACTGGTCCAGACAGCTCCAAGTTGAGTCTTCCTTAGGGCACGGTTCTTTCCTTATGCCTACATCTATACTAAATATTCTGTTGTATTTGTTACACATCTCTTACTTTCCCATTATATTTGACAGGTCACAACACTCCACATGTCTGTTCCTCTTGGCTCTCTTTTTCCTCATTTTTTATTCACTGATGGAAGGTCCAAAACTTATGGCTCCCAGTACCCAACATAAAGGAGTGCTAAGAATCTCCGGAGATCTTGTAGACTCTACTATTGGTGTGAGAGCATAGACACATCTGCACCTCCTAATAGATCTGCTTCTTTCCCTCTTCACTTTGCTAACATGCATGGACTGAACTCTAATCTTTTGTCTATGGAACAGCACTTCGGTCCATCCCTCCCTAACCTCCTCCTTCTCTCTGAAACCCAGCTGTCTAGCCATGCTTCCACTGACCCATTTCAAATCTCTCACTATAACCTGTATACTCGTTTCCATTCCAAAGGTGGAGTCTGTGCCTACTACAAAACTAACACTCTTATTGCAAGGCTCATAGTCTTTGAATTTCCTGAGTTTGATGTTCTCTGGCTGAAAATCTATCTCTCCACTACCTCTGTATCCCTTTGCTTCTGCTATTGCTCTCCAAACTCCACTGACATTCTATCTTTCTTTGAATATCTGTCCTCTTGCCATGAGTCTTTGCTATCTTCTCACCCACATGCTGAAGTTCTCTATATTGAGGACTTCAATGTACACCAGTGAGTGGCTTAATTCTTCTCACATTGATGTGGGAGGAAGTGAGGCCCTTGCTTTCTCTAGTACTCATGATTTAGAGCAGGCTATCAAACATCCTACTCGTGTTCATGATTGACACGAACATAAAGCCAACACTCTTTATCTATTTTTTTCTAAACCTTCAAGCTACTCATATCTATGCTTTCCCCTCTTGGTAAATCTGACCCTTCTTTGATCTCAATTTTTTCCATTTTTGTTCCCCTTCCATCAAGTCCTACTCAGCTCCACCTTTGACACTGAGCATACCTGATGTGAAGATTTGTGTACTTTCCTCTTTGACTTCCCTTGGGATGACTACTGCTTTTGGTCCGGCAGCCCTGATCAGGTAGATCTAAAAGTTGTCAAGATCATAATCTCGGGAATAGAGTTCATCACCTCTTCTATGAAAACTAATCCTTGGTTTGACGGTGCCTGCTCCATGGCTATTAAGGCCAGGGATCGGGAACACCAATCATACCAAGCCTCTCCTTCTGATTTAACTTGCTCCACTTTTATTACAGCTAGGAATCACTGTACTGCTCAGATTCGAAGGTCTAAAGCTTCCTTTATAAGAATGAAAGTTGATGACCTTGACTCTCCTCCCTCTGAAAAATGTTTCTGGTCCTTAGCAAAAAACTTCTGAAACTCAAGCTTTCCCCCTCTCATTTGTTCTGATGGTTCTATAGCTTGCTCTCTCACTGACAAAGCCACTATCTTTGGTTCTCATTTTTCTGCCAACTCTTCTGTAAACTATTCTAGCACACCTATCCCTCATTCTTTACCCTTCTCTAACCCCATGCCCTCCCTTATCCTTTCTTCATGCAAAGTTCATAAGGTTTTTCACTCTCTAAAGATGAACAAGGCATCTGGTCCCAATGGTATCCCAGCAAGCTTCCTTAAGGAGTTTGCAGATGAAGTGGCTCCCGTGCCTTGTTGTCATTTTCACCTCATTCTGTCAACTAGTATCTATCCTTCATCTTGGAAGCATGTTGTTGTGCAACCTGTTCCTAAGAAGGGTGACCGCTTTATTTTTTCAAACTACCGACCTATTGCCCTAACCTCATCTATCACTAATGTTTTTGAAACTCTGCTCAATTCTCACTTCTTGAAGCATTTTGAATCTAACTCACCAGTATGGCTTCCGCAAGGCAAGATCAATTGGCAACCTCCTGTCCTAGTTTACTCATGTAACGTCATCTTCTCTAAGGAACTATGAGGAATCTTTCATCATTGCCCTTGATATTTCTAAGGCAATTGACAGAGTCGGATACAAGGCTCTGTTGGCCTAACTCAGTGCTTATGGCTTTACCCTTTCTCTCTATTCTCTGATTTCCAGTTTTCTTACTGACCGTTTTATGTCTGTGGTTGTTGATGGTGCAACATCTAGCCCAATCCCTGTTACCAGTGGTGTTCTAAAGGGTTCTGTTCTTTCACCTACTCTGTTCCTTCTCTTCATCAACGATCTGCTTCGGTCCCCCATCTTCCTCTCTTCCACACGCCTTTGCTGATGATTCTACCCTTCATTTTTCCTCTGCCTTTTCTTCACAACCTTTATCTGTTACTTGTTATCAGTCTCGTATCACTCTTTCTTCTACTTTCAGTTCCGATTTGCAGAGGGTATCTAAGTGGGGCACCCAAAATTTAATTGAATTTAGTGCCTCCAAAACACAGTCTCTGGCTGCTTCTTTATTTTCTCCTCCTGATACTCCTATTGTCTTCGAAACTAGCAAAATTTATCCTCTTAATTCTATTAATATATTAGGAATCCAGATAGCCTCTAACTTGTCTTGGAGGAATCACATAATCCAAATTTCTAGATCTGCATCCAAAAATTCGAGGGTTATATTTCGTTTTCATCATTACTTTTCCTCTTTACAGTTACTTAAAATCTATAAAGGTCTTATCTGACCCTGCTTAGAATACTGCTCGCACATCTGGGGTGCTTCTTCATGTACTTATCTCTTTGTTAGGATTGAAACTAAAGCAGTCAGACTCAATAATGATCCATTTCTTACTTCTAATCTGGATTCTCTTTCTCTTCGCTGTAAGATATCATCCCTATCTCATTTCTGTCGCTAATACTTCCATTCCTGCGCTGATGAGTTGACGAGTTGCATCCCCCCTCCACTGCCGAGGCCGTGTAACACTTGCTAAGAGGCCTAGTCACACAGGTACTGTGTGGAGATTTGTAGCTCGCTGATTGGGCGGCACAGCGACTGCTTTTTCCCATCTGCCTACATACACTGGAACTCTCTTCCCACTTCTGTCTTTCGTAATTCTTATAACCTATCTTCGTTCAAAAAAAAAAATAGATTTATCGTTATCATAGGGCCTAATCCTGTCTTATCTCTAGGTCCTCAGTACTTCGACTATTCTCTCAGCCTGTCCTTTTCCTATTGTGCATCATTAATTCGTCTCTACCTTGTCCTTAACCTTTTATTTTTTCTTCATCTTGACATTTTCTTCGTGTCAAGGCCTTTATTGATGAGGGCAGTTTTCTTGACTGTTCCGATGTCGCACTCATAATATAAAAAAAAGTATAATCTATATTGCTTTGATTAGATTGATCATTGTTTCGCTTAAATTAAAAGGTAGAATACTGATCATGATTGGTGTAGAAGTGGCATGGTAATGAAAATTGGGGCGTTCTGTCAAGAGGGTCGTGCATCAACGTGTTGGCGTCAGAGAGGCAGAGAAAGAGGAAAGATTAGGTACTAGTGTCAATCCTCATTCCGAACTCTCTTGGTTTGTGCTTGTTAATTTACTTACTTAGGTCAGTTTTTTTTTTATGGGTGTGAGGCCGGGACAGGCAGAAACTGCCCTCATCAATAAAGGCCCGGGCACGAGAAAATACCAAGACGAAGGAAAAGAAAAAGATTAAGGGCAAGGCAGAGATGAGGTACTGTCACACAAAGGAAAACGACAGACAGAAAGAAACAGTCAAAGTACAGAGGACACAGAGATATGGAGGACTAGGCTCTGAGATGACGATAGATCTTCTTTTTGAAGGATGAAAGGTCATAAGAATTAGGAAAGACAGAAGGAGGAAGAGAGTTCCAGAGTCTGGAGGCAGATGGGAAGAAGCAGTAGCTGCACCGACCAATCTGCGAGCTACAAATCTCCACACAGTACCTGTTAGATGAGGCTGCTTGGCGAGTGTTATGCGGCCTCGGCAGTGGGGGAGGGATGCAACTCACCAACTCATCAGAGCAGCGATGGAAGTAGTAGTGATAGAAAAGCGAAAGTGAAGGTACCTTACGGCGAAGAGAGAGAGAATTGAGATTAGAAGTAAGAGAAGGATCATTATTGAATTTGACTGCCCTAGATTCAATCCTATCAAGAAGATAAGTAAAGGAAGAAGCACCCCAGATGTGTGAGCAGTATTCTAAGTAGGGACGGATAAGACCTTTGTAAATTTTAAGTAACTGTAAAGAGGAAAAGTAATGACGAAAACGAAACAAAACCCCCAATAGTTTGGTTGAAGATTTAGAAATTTGTATTATGTGATTCCTCCAAGACAAGTTAGAGGCTATATGGATTCCTTGTTCATAGTGAACTGTATTGCTAGTGAATAGTATCTTTTATTTTGTGAACCAGTTCCCGGGATGAGTATTGAATTTTCTGTCCTTTTTTTTTTATAATGTAACAAGCTATCTATGCCAATGAATGTCATGGTGGGGCAAGGTAAATTAAATAGTAAGATGCTTGAGTCATATGATAGGAACAGTGATTTTGTTGTGTGGTGAACAAGGCGAAATTAGTGAAAAAATGACGGATATTAAAGATCTAACTAGCTTTATACCATTGTTTCTGGTAAGGGATGCATTAGCATTGTATCTGGAGATGGTGAAAGGGATCAATCAGATGTTGGTAAAATAAAAAATAGATTGAAATAAGCTTTTGCAAAGGGAATGTTTGATGCTTTTGGAAGGTTTAAAGGGGTGCAGTGGTTGGGTGAATAAGTAGATGTATTTGCCACTGAAATAAGGAGGTTAGCTGGGTGAACTGGAGAAGGCTTGGAGAGACCTCCAAAGTTTGGTTTGTTACTGGATTCTCGGACCGAATATAAATGGAATTACATCAGATAAAGGATACTGAGTCAAGTGGGTATTGACGATTTATTAGCTAGAGCTAGAATTTTGACAATAGGAGAAGGAAAAGAGATAGTGACAGTAGCTAATAAAGATAAATTGTAGTGAAAAAAGCAGCGGAACCCTGCCGTAACACCAGCGTGATATGGTGAGTGGCAGAAAGGAAGAGACACTTGGGTTCAAAGGCCGATGTTTCACGTTTGGAGGTCCACGCATGACAAGGGGGAGTGAGCCAAAATTAGACACCATCTGCCATTGATGTAGAAAACTGGAGCATATTATCAAGATTATGTTTACATCAGTTACCTGCTTATTCGTTGCCTACTTAAAGGTGTCCACACATTTGTAAAGTCTATTAAAGTTAATTCTATATGTATGCTGTTTTTCACTTGTAAGTGTATGGATCTTATACGCTAAACTGATTCATCGTTATTTATTATTATTATTATCATTATTATTATTATTATTATTATTATTATTATTATTATTTGTATTATTATTATTATTATTATGATTATTATTATTATTATTATTATTATTATTATTATTATTATTATTATTATTATTATTATTATTATTATTATTATTATTGTTATTATTATTATTATTATTATTATTATTATTATTATTATTATTATTATTATTATTATTATTATTATTATTATTATTATTATTATTGTTGTTGTTGTTGTTGTGTTGTTGTTGTTATTACTGGGATAATTCATTGTTTATTGTAATTGTATTTACATCTGTTAATACAAGGTAAATTTAATTATGTAGGAAAGATGTATTTCTGTTCCCTTTAATTGTATGCATCATTGCCTTACTTATTTGATCAGTCTACTTATAAATGTATGCTTAGTTTTGAAACAGAATAGCCCTTGTAAATAAATGTTTGTTTGTTTGTTTGTTAGTCTAATCAGGGAAATGACCAAGGGGGGGGGAGGTTATTGCACCGGAGGCAGTTCAGTGAAGGCGCTGCCAAGCATTTTGTCATTAGTGGAGGTGTTGCTAGGTGCAAGAGGGGCAACAGCATTAGAGGATTCCGGCTGGTCGACTATCGTCGTGGTCACCCAATTAGCTGGAAAGTGTTAAGAGGGAGAGGAAAGGAGTTTTACTGCCTGTTAGTGAAAGAGAAATTAGGTGTGAGGGTACCCGGGAAGTGGAGCTGAAATTACAGGGTATCCAAATACAGGTTAGGGCTCTTGTTTTTACTACAGTTATTCAAGGCATTGAGGTAGTTGTGGGTATGGATGTGATCAGTCAGTTTGTTGGAGTACATTTATGACTGGAAGAGTGAAGTTTAGGAGGGGCGAAGTCTGCTCAAGTGTTGAGGGAGGAGGCTCAATTCACAGTGGCAGTGAGAGGGATTGGAAAGGCAATCGAGGCTGCTGAAACAAGGTTTGCATGGTTGAAAGAAGACAGCCTTGGTAAATGGGCTGAAGCGCCCCCATTCACTTTTCCTGGCCAAAGAGGCAGTTGAGTCATATAAGGATGTGGAAAAGAAAGGTGTAGAGAAAGGGGCTGCAGTGTTAAAAAGTAGCGACAAGGATTTTGTTACCGTATTTAATGGTAAGAAGTAGGTAGTGGGGTGGTGTTTGAAAGGGGAGTTGCTAGTGTAGAAAAACCATATTGGTTGTTATGAGTATATTGTACAAAGGTAAGTGAAGGAAGAGTATGATAAAGCAGTGAAGAAGTGCATCGATGAAGGTTTCTTAAAGCCTTGGAGGTAGGAGGTGGAGAGCAGAGTGTTGCCATTAATAGTGGTAGTCCAACCAACAAAAGATAAGCTTCAACCAATTTTGGATTTCAGTGAGCTTAATGCATACCTTAGATTTCATACCTGCGATGATTTCACCAATGCATGTGGCGAAACACTAAGGGCATGGCGGAAGATGAATGGGACCTCAACTACTGTGCAGTTAAAGTCAGGTCATCTTCAAATTCATGTGGCAGAGAAGTTATGGAAGTACCCTCCAGTGAAATATGGAGGAAGAACCTATTGCATAACAATGTTGGGTTTTAGGTTGTGTTCTGCACCCTGAATTATGACAATTATCCTCAAGACAATCTTGAGAAAAGAGAAAGTGATAGAGGAGGGCAACGACTTCATATATTGACAACATAGTGGTGGATAAAACAGAGGTAATGTCATCAGAAGTTTGGACTGGTAACTAAGCAACCTGAACCAATGGATGGAGGGATAGTGTTGGGCCTTTAATTGGAGAGAAATATAAAAGGGTGAGCTTGTTTTCAGAAAAGATAACGAGATTCAAGAAGTGAAGGAGAAAATGAGTAGGAGAAAGTTTTTCTCGGTGTGTGTAAAGTTAGTGGGTTACTGTCCTTTGCAGGATGGCTTCGGGGGGCTAACAGTTATGTAACGAGATGAGCAGAAAGTATAAGATGGAAGGATGAAGTAGGAGGGGACACTGATGATGATTCGGGATGTTGTGGAAAGTAGAAGATCCAGTAAGAGGGAGGTGGTATGCTCCAAAATCAGCGACGAATGTAGTATATTGTGATGCATAGTAATGGGTGTGATATTAGAATTGGGTGGTTTTGTAGTCGAGGATAGAGCATGGCTGAGGAATAAAGGTGACTACAATCACATTTATGTGTTAGAGCTGGATGCCGTGTTGAAAGGAGTTAATCTAGCTTGAAAGTGGGATTTGTCAGAGGTTGAGATTAGAGGTGATTCAGCTACAGTTTTGGGCTCGACAAATCTGTCTTGACAGCTGAGAACAGAGTCCATGCAAAGGGAACTGCAGTCACTGGCTGTGAAGGACATCATGAATAGATGGAGTATGAGTTCCTCCTTCAGAGCAGCATATCAATCTAGTGGAAATAGGATTGTGAAGAGACAACATTAAGGCATTATCAGAAAGGGCTCTTTTAACAGGAACAGAAGCAGTATCTTGGTATAATATGTTGCCTAAGTCAGTACAATATGAGAAAACATTGCCTCAAAGAGCAGTATTTCATTATGAGTGGCAACATCCAAACGTATTGCCAATAGTTGTTGGGAAGAAGGAGAAAGGTGTTATGTCTTTACAAATGGAAAATTAGGTTTGGATGAAGCCTCCTGATGAGAAGTACACATCTCAGTGGGGAGGAGGGATTGTGACGGATGTGCATCCTCAGAATAATATTTCTGTCAGCGGAATGCTGTGACACATCTTGGATCTGTGGAGGTTGATGGATATATCGCAGTGAAAGGGTTAGGCATCAGGATGGATGAAATATTATGTCGTCTGAGATTTTAGTGATGAAGTTTAGATTGATCTAAATATTCAAGGGGAGATGTGGTGTGAATTAGCATAGCTATTGTTAGATTTTATAATTGCCTGTGTATTTGGTTTCTTTATTGTTTTATTGATATTGTATCAATGACTTTTGGACCGTATAATCTGTATTGGTTTGATTAGATTACTTATTCTGTTTACTTACTTTATGAGTAGTGTGGTGGCATGGCAGTGAGGGTCGTGCTTAAAGGGTCATGCATCAAGGTGTTAGCGGCAGAGAGGCAGAGACAGAGCAAAGATTAGGTGGTTGTTTTAAATCTCATTCATTACTTTCCTGGCTTGTGCTTGTTTATTTAGTTACTCAAGTCGGTTTTCTTGTTCATAGTGGACTATATTTCTATCGCACAGTATCTTTTATTTATTGGACCAGTTGCCAGGGTGAGTAGTGACTTTTCTGTCCATTTTCTTTATAATGCAACAATTATCCAAATTATTGAATAGAGACTTGTATATGAGAAAAACTAGAGTTAAAACAAGATCTATTCTTATCCATTTAAAAGTTGTTTCAGATTATTTGAAAGGAATTAAGTGAAAGCATACATTCTCCTTATATGTAACAAAGATGAAAATTGTTACATAGATTAATTGTTTTACCCTTTTATGTGTCACCGTCAGTCCCAATTTTAATGAGGGTAGACTCAGACATGTCGGAGTTGGGATATTAAGGCTGGATGTTTTTCCTAACACTTTTGTGGGATCAAACCCGTGTTAGTCAGGTGTGTCCCTTCCTGGCTCACACACTTTACCAATGAGGTAGCACTATCCCGATGTTACAGATTAAAAGTTTCTTAACTTGAACATGAACTTATGCTCTTGTAGCTTCAGTCCATTGAGGGACAGAATATTGACCAGAAGCAGCTAACCCTTGTTAAAAATGCCTCAGAGGGATGGCAAAGGCACATTTGCACTGAATGTCCTGTTTTAGTATGAGAAGGAGTGACTTATGTGTGATATGGTTTATTCAATAGTCAAATCCATTTTTTTTAGGGGACTCTGGTAGTTCAGTGGTAGAGCACGCAAGTTGGGATGTGACAAGCCCATTATTCACATATTTTATTTGCTGTGGGGTGTTAAGAAGGGCATCCAGGCTAAATCTGTGTCCACCTTCATTTAAATAAGGACGAACTGTGACATACACCTAGAAAAAATACGCTCTTATTTAAGACAGAGGCAGCTATTTTCCTATGCTCCATTTCTTTTAATCTAATTTTGGATAGGATACCAACACTGACTTGTATAGGATGCTGTTCCTTGTAATGGTTATCCATAGTCATTATGAGGCTGAATATTTGGCGAGTAAAGTTATATAGTACTAGTTATATTTTCAGTACCTTCATTCTGATGTCACATATTACACTGCCTCACAGCAAATTATCCTTGCCAACTTACTCTGTGGATAATCTAAGCAGGGTGGTGGGGGAGGAATTGTGGCAACCCTTTGTCCCCAAGGAATTAAGAGAAGTGACATAAAACTGTAGAGAAATAAATTATTTCTCTATTCTTTTCCCTATAATAAAAAAAAAAAATTTATTGCCTTAATAAGCCATCTCTTACAACCGGCTCTTTTTGCCTTGGTAGATGGCTAAAGCAGCTAGAAGTTTCGTAGCTCTCCTAGGCTAAAGATAAAGAGTGCCGAGTCCATTTTGCATTTCCCCCCTCTCAATGCTACTGATTAGCTTCAGGGGAAAGACAAAGTCTGTACATTTGGAAATCAAGCAGCATTGCAGAAGATGATAGATGATGGTTTAGAGATTTCCTTCCCATCAACAGCCTTTGGGGGGTCTGCCTCCAGATGTTCTTTCAGGGTTTACTCCCCAAACCTTCCACACTCCCATGTACACTTGCTAGGCAGAATAAAAAACATAGCATATTGAACAAGGAGTGGCATCGTCTTCACTGTAGGGCCACCCTCCAGAACTGCAGCTCAGAAGTGGAGCAGTAAAATAGGTCAAACTACCACTACCAACCCCTGCCCTTCATAGGGCTTGAGAACCTGAGAGAGGCTTAAGCCACAAGACAGTTATCTCATCTCTCAACATATCGCACACAATTAAAAAATTTCCTATGCTCTGACTAATAACTCTGACAGTCATTCCTCAAAAACTCCTTCTAACCAGGAGAAGACAACACTGAACAAAACCACTTATGCACCCAACTCCTGATACACTCCCCGAGAGGTCTGGGTGAAACTCCAGGATTGGCAGTGATCTCTCTTACCAACTTGGGGCTAACTTAAGTAACAACTACATTGTATTCTCCAAGATTGATGTAGTTGTTGGTAAAAATTAATTGAAATAAAGATTTTATTTTTTCCACCACTTTTCTCTATGCTATCTCATAAAAGAGGAATCAGGAAGCTGAAATCTAACTCATCTTTCACTAGGAATACAGCAGTATTATAATAAT
The DNA here is from genome assembly GCA_037179515.1 of Halocaridina rubra. Taxonomy (NCBI): domain Eukaryota; kingdom Metazoa; phylum Arthropoda; class Malacostraca; order Decapoda; family Atyidae; genus Halocaridina; species Halocaridina rubra. Next base: position 67,596 of record JAXCGZ010017039.1, read on the forward strand.
AAAATACTGGCGACAATTATGTAACAATAGTCCCTAATCTTACAGTTTTTAATCGTGCAATTTTTAGAATACACGATCAGAAAAAATAAAGAGAAATAATAGTTCATAATATTTTCCATAAAAAATATAGCAATTATGGTACTGCCTTTACATAAAGCTAAATTGTATAAGGTAAAGCTTAACTAGGGTACAGTAAGCAAAGACATAATTTAAAACATGCAAGAGTTTGACTATAGGCGATTTCTGACTTACATGGACAGTGGTGGATTCAACTTACAGTATAAAACGAGGGACATCTGTATTTAAATTTAAAAGCAGTGTAAATAAAACCAAATTTTAAAAAAGTTTACTTTTAATGGAAACATTACACAATATCATGATTTAATATATAAAATCCCTTTGCTAACTCTTACTTTCAAATAAATAGTTCATAGCTAGTGTAGATCACATTCTGGACAACATTTTTCAAGTTATTACACATAATTCGTAAATGCACAGAAAGTATATTGTTATGAACCACAAACATCTTAATATATAAATGTAATTATCACTTACTGTATATAAAATAACAAGATAAAATTAAGATATAAAAATATAAGACTTGATATTTTCAGTTAAACGAAAATGAAGCACAAGGGAGGGTGATATAAACATTAAAGAAAAATGTTGAGTTCTGATTCTAGTGTGTAAAAGTACGTTTGTGACGATGTAGACATTTTAAACAGCACCTAAAATTGGTTGGCTGGCCATTTAAACACTAGCAGTTTAGCACATGTTAAAAGTTCAGGTTTAGCTTTCACCTCAATTGATATCATCATTTTTGCTTGCCGAATATTTATTAACATTTCTTGGATTCTCATACAATCCATGGGTTGGCTGGCCATTTAAAAGACAACTAGTTTAGCACATTTTAAAATTCAGGAGTTATAGCACACACCTCGATTGACATAATTATCTTCGCTTGCTAAATATTCATTATTTCTCCGCCTCTAACATAATCCATCCTGCGAAATAATGACACTACTTCCGTAAGTCTTCGTGTATGAATGAAATAATGATTTGAGTACGACATTTCACATTAAATTATCACAGTCATAAATTAGTTTACATGAAATGTAACTGTGAGTTATGAAATGTTTGGAAAATGTGTAGCTAAGTAGCATAGAGAAATTAACCATCTCAAGATGGGGCGAGATTTAGCTGCTGCAGAACCATATATTGATTAGAAGTTCTTTTTAACTGTGTTCTATTAGTTGCTAATAGCTACATAATCATGTTCTCCTATGATAGTAACACATAATTAGTATTTTTAGTAAGATGTAAAATTCCATTACAGTACAATATGAATAGTATTTTCCACGTTGTGTATAATCCCTAATCCTGCAGTACACAAAAATGATATTATGTGTGGGGTATACTACTTATTACATAGCAGGTAGTGCACAATCTTTTCTGCTTGGTAGACACATCTGTTCAAATCGTGAACAGTATACAGTGCCCAGTATTTTTATATATAAATTTCCTAAACCACTTGTATACATAGTATTACTGGTAATTATTTGGTGTATACTTTCTCTTATCGTAAAATACAATCAAGCTTTTGTAATTGATAGTATACTTTGTAAGACTAATTTCAGGAGTGAGACGAAATTTTTCAATTACTCAAAAATACAGTATTAATATGTTTTCATTAAATATCTTTTTTATGAAATTACCTTAATATTACCCCAGTATAATTGGTGATACCATAGGAGTTAATCGCACGCTTACAATCTTGCAAAAGAATACAAGAACATTCTGAAAACTGAAATGTAGTATTGAAATTGTATAAATTGTATATACAGTATCTCCGGTGGGAAGATTAGAAATATTTTAAGCAGAATATATATAAAAACAAAAAAGACCAGTGTAGTAGATCACTAAATGACACGTACATAACTTCAATGAATTCGCCCTAAATGACACGTACATAACTTCAATTAATTTGCCCTAACTGACACCTGTGTAACTTCAATGAATTTGCCCTAAATGACATGTACATGACTTCAATGAATTTGCTCTAAATGACACAAGTATAGCTTAATGAATATGCCTTCAATGGCACGTGCACAACTTCAATGAATTTGCCTGAGATTTTCATAATCCTTATAATAGCCTTAGTCTTTATATTTGTGCATCTTGAACAGACTTGTCATACAGGTATAGAATGGGTATATAAAGGTTTATAAACTCAAAAGGTTTATTATCTTAATGATATTTCTTAAAAGATTCTCTCAACTGGCATCACTGTGTACTCAGCTTTTCCACTACACACAATAAACTCTAATGAATAATAAACTACCTTGATATACAGTACACACACCTGTTAATCTTCTACTATATTAGAGAACATATAAGTCTTGGTTTTGCAAACATCATTTCTTATCATGCCACTCTCACACACAAGTTGCCTTTTGGTAAAAATTACATGGAAAAGTAACAAACTTCATGAAAAAAATAATCAACCAGATATGTGAGGGCAAAAACAAAATGACAACTTTACCATTAAGATCATGTCCTTCATAACTAAAATATCATATCTTTATCTCAGTAATTGGGGATTTAATCATTTAAAGAGATTTCCTGACTGATGCATATCTAGAAGAAACAATATAAATCAAAAATTCTAGGTATGCTAACAGTTAAAGGTCTAATCAATGGCATAGGCAAAGGACAGTGATAGCCGAGATCCCGAGTATATACCTACCGAAGACCCCTCTCCAATCACGTGGACCCAGTGATCTCCAAGCATTGGCTGAATAATCAGGTAGACCTATAGGAGAGCACCGAACCTCCAGTTAACTGCCCAAGTTAATCAGCACGACATAAGACAGTGGAAGAAAATCCAACCCTAGACAAGGAACAAGTCTGCAATCCATAGAATAGCAGCCCCAGACACTACCATTGTGCCACAGTATTTTGTTGCAGTCTGGTGTCATTACAAAATAAAACAGTCTTATTTTTCATTATAAGTATTTTAAAGTTAAAATTTACACTAATGTATTTTTGTGAAGCTCTGAGCAATTGTGTGAAGTTCTTTGAATTTCATGTCCCTAAAGGTTCACTTAATTCCATAAATATGACAAGGCACTTCTTTAGGCAAATTTTTAAAGTTTAACAAATACACTAGGAATATACAGCAGATATATATGCAGCTCTTTCGTAGTTTCTATTGTAATCAATAATTTCCATTACAACGGCGTTTTACCTATACAGAGAATAAGGTTGAATAGTATAATAATAGGAAAATTAGGAAGTGTGAAGTAAAGTATTTTTGAGATCCCGGAAGTCCAATAGAAGAATACGTTGCCTGCTTGCATCATGCCACTTGACACAACGTACTTCAAATATAGCTGCATTCCAGTTATAAAATTACCAAGGTAAGCAAGTTCATAAAATAAATGGATTTGGAAATGAAGCACTATCCATTTATTTCGAAGTGCTTTTCACAGAAAAAAAATCTACATTCAAGTCTTAAAATCACTGAGGTAAACTAGGTAATATAAGTGGATTTGTAAATGAAGAAAGATTCTTTTGACTCATACATTACTGCATTCTAGTCATGAAATCACCGAGATAAGCTAGTTTCTAAATTAAGTCGATTTGTAAATAAAGTACTATCCTTTTATTTAAAATGACCAGCTTATGCATGTTTTTCACTCGCAAAATTTTCCTACCAGTATGAGTGCCAATTAATTCATGCATGTTAAACTGGTAGCGAACTGATTTACTTAGGATAGCTGGAATGATGTTGATGCATGAAAAAGAAACTCTGTTTTGGGGATGTTCTTTCTCATCCAGGTAAATGGGTCATCAACCAGGGACGACTCTGAGACTAGACTTGATTGGCAGATCTAGATATTTCCCCCAAACTAATAACTTGTTCATAACTTTCCATGCACAGAATGGATACATAGTGAGAGTTTGGTCTCAAATGTAGGTGAAGAGAGAGAGAATCCAATTATAAAATAGTTTTTATATCACTGAGTTTTCTTTTCAGATGGTGAATGGCTCTTGTAAGTGCATTAACTTATCATTTTATCATATTGGAACGAGGCCTCCTCTTCAGGTACGAAGATATTACCTTAGATGTATGTTAAGTTAAACAGTTTGTAAATTTACACCGATCCCCAAGCTCCTAGAATGATCCCCCAAGCTAAGAAGTCATGATTACGATTTTGCTCCATTCTCATCACTATGGTTACATTTGTCTCCAAGATATTGAAACAGTAAAAATCTAGTGTGGGTTTCATCTACACTTTCCTTCATGTACCAAAGCATTCGGGCAGTGATTTCATATTTTTCAACGGTGAACTGCTCTTGAATTGGTCAGTACTGTAGCCTTCTGTGTTTCGGCTTTCCTTCGGAACTGAATTGATTTGAATGTCATGTTTCAATTGAACTAAACATTAACGCATTTTTCGGTTTGAAAAATATTTTGTGCCAGAGGGCCATAAATCATTTCCCTTTGATTTACGGAGCTTTATCATAGTGCTTTGGACGATTATGCTGCAGTTTCGAAGATAGGAATTCCATTTTGAGAAGATACTGCTTGTAATTAGATCTACACATCCAGTAGCGAGTTTGTGCAGTGTACATGACATACCACACAAGAACTGCTACTACAGGGGGTCCCCGTTGTTCGTCGTTTAACTCTTTCATCATCAAAATATTGTGGACAAAGACGAAAAAATTCCCCGATATTTCGTCAGTAGATGGCGATAATTATTGCGATTCTACTGCCTATAGTGGTTTGCTGTACTGTATTCTTTGCCAATTGTGTATAGTTTTACCCTCTTTAATGTGTCTTTTGAATTAGATTTGGCAGATAAAGGTGATGGTATTCGCAGACATGTTGTATAAACACCTGACAAAAAGATGGACATAATACAGAGAAGTAAGAACAAAGGAGGGGAGAAAAGGAGTCTTAAACAGCTGGAATTAAAGGGTCTCTGGACTTGTTCTACTCTGGCCTAAATTATTTTTTAGAAAATAACTGTTACTCTGATCGAGCTCAAACTGTTCTCAGAAAAACAAAGTATGTACTGGCTACTGATCATGAAAATCTGCACCAGAAATAGGCTAAAATTATAATAGATTCACTGTTCAAGAGATGATGATAGGTTGATGAGCTCATCACATTAACCTCCTCCTCTCTTCCCGAGCTTAGCTACCCCCTCACCCCCAACCATCGTCTGCTGCCTAAGTATGCCAAAGCAACGTTTTCAGTTACATGTACTGTACTACGTTTTTTCCTTTAATTACAGTATTTTTACATGTATTTCATTTCATTTTCGTTTTCTCATCCTTAATTGTTATTTCTCTGTTTATGTCTTCTCATTTTATAGTGATTTTTAATCAAAATACTACATAGATGTAGGACGGCCAGTCCATACTACTCTAATTACATTAATTCCAATGGGAAAAATAGTTTTGATGTGTATCGTTTCATTATTACTCGCGTTTTCATAGACCAAATTAGCGACTAACAACGGTGACCCCCCTATACCTTCTTCATATTTCCGAGGCATATAGTATGATGGAATAATAAGTGTATACAAAGGGTTTTTCAGCCAAAGGGGGATCTTCATTCTTCTTCGTACGTTTTTCATCCAACAAAGGCATCTCCTTTGTAGGTTTTCATTCCTTTCTCGTGCTATCTTTTTCACGTGGTGAGAGGTCTGTCTCTGAACTGTTGATCACCTTTCAGATTATCATCTTTTAACTTCAACAGTAATCACCGGTATGCACTGATTGAGGTGGCACTTTACGAATGCCAACTCCTTTGTCATGAAGACAGGAATAATTTATCCAGTTAAAAGCATAAATTTTGCTTGTCTCTTCTTACAAGTCTGTTTATCTTATAAACTGGTTCAACTCAGTGAGCATATGACAAATTTTCATACAAGTTATTGACTCTCCATATCAGTGAACACGAAGAAGCCTTTAAAAAAAAAAATGGTACTAAGTATCTTCCAAAGAGTCACCTCCCTCCAATATTTCCGTAAAGAAAGATTTCCTTTATATTAAAAAAATGTCAAGGGGGATGCTTCTTATTACCCTGACTTCGTATGATTTCAGCATTAACCACATGTAAAGCTACCAAATGAAGATATATTACTTAACAATTCTTTGAGAATGCCAGCAATGTTAAATATCGATATAAACACTCACTTTACTTTAAAAAGCGTAAAAGTAATTTTATATTGTGATATTGAGTTGACCAGTAGTCTTGCTGTTTAGATTTTGCTTTCTAGATCCAGATAATAGTGGTAATAGTTCATTCAAGGCTGAGGGTGTACTTACGCATTACATTTTTCTTTACCATAAAACTTCAATTAACACTGGGTACACAAAGTGGCATAACACATCATTACAATTAAATGAGGAAAAACTAATAGTACCTGTGATATATATATAGCATAAAAAACAGCTTTGTAAGTAACATTAAAAAAATATAACATGGAAAACAATATTTTTTCTAATGAGCTTTTAAAATCTATTAACATCACATTTCCTTTCCTAACAGAACACTATTCATCGCTTACATATAATCAGGAAGTTATATATATATATATATATATATATATATATATATATATATATATATATATATATATATATATATATATATATATATATATATATATATATATAATATATATAAATTAATAATGAAAAATGAAAAATACAATAAAAATACACCTCCTTCATTAAAAATAAATTGTAAATAATTAAGATCAATTAACACTCCGTATGAAAAAACAAAGATATAATTGTAATACAGTACTTTTGGTCAAATAGTTCTATCGTTATTGTATTTAACCCATGCAAAAGGCTACTCTTTCGTAATATTATGTCCAGTAAATAAATTTGCTAAATTACATGTAATTAGTAGTAAAGGAAACAAAATTCTCTCCCTGTTACAATGTTACTTAAATAATTAATTCCTTGATTTAGGGATTCCCATAAGTCAAGATGACAGACTATTTCCACACTCAAAATCATGAGAATTTTAAAAACTATAAATTGTCATCTTGACTCTTTTTATGTCTCTCTCTCACACACACACTAGGAACATCTAAACTCATTATATAATTCACAAGTAACAAGAAGTAAAAACACATTTCGAAAATTTTAAACAAAAAACCGAGTTCATCACAGGACTAAGGGTCTCGATTCTTCCCCGTATAGCATTAAGAAGCATTCCAATAACACATACCCCCTCCCTATCTTATACATATGTAATCATATTTAAAATATCAGAGCATGGCTTCCAGCAAAATATACACAGAACTCTACCACAACGACTCTGAGCAGACGGAATAAGTCAACTGTTTTTTTTTGGTAAAATAAAAAAAAATCATTAGTTTCAATTTCAGTTTCATCTTTGGCTCATTTATCAGGAATATTTTCAACAGTGAATGGTCTTCTACTGAAAGTTACCATAAACAATATAATGCAAATACAAAATAAGTGAGCTTTTATGAAGTTTTCACACAATTGTTCTTTGTATGCATTATATGGACTAGACTTGGATGAAACCTTCTATTAAAAATTCCTTTATAACTCACAAACTGGAGAATCACAGACACTTTTGGAGCCATATTTTGAGCATATATATATATATAAAAGTCTATCACACTGGCAACTGTATACCTACCAACATTAACTCTGGGCCTTCCACTAAATGTGAAATGCCTTGCTTCCTGAAACTATCCACTTTTACATTTTGCTTTCCCGTCTAATGTTCGTTTATATATATCAAACTGTTCTTCATATTTAACCATATGAATCGATACAGTTTTCATTAAGCTGCATGTATCTGTCAATTTAATTTTTTCGTTTCTAAACCTCGAATCTCCAACTCTCCTAATTCTGAGACTCTCTCCAACAATACCAGTGACCAAGACGTCTTCCAGTACAAAAAATGTTGTGCCGAGGGCTTTTTGATAAATATCATCCACGACATCATTGGTAAAAAGATACGCTGGACCAGTAAGGAAGTCCGGATACTTCGTTTTGCTGTAAGTGGCAGTATCAATGTAATATTTGCTCTTCTTATTCCTGACGGGTTTCCATCCCTTGGCTAATCGTCCGTACATGACCCTTCGGTCGTTCTGTTTAGAGCTGATGAACGTCAGTAAAAGGGGCATATTTATAAACATGTCGTCGTCTGTTTTGAGGATAAAATGAGACTCGGAACAGTAGGTTTTGACCCACTCAAACATGGATATAGTTTTGAGAGTAAGATTGGCATAGTGATCAATAAAGTTGGCTTGGACGATATCTCCGTATATTTCGTTTTCCTTATCAAGATTACTCTGGATATTGGTGTTTGTTGTTCTCCCAACAACGAATGCCATGACTACGTCTTTTCTGACAGAAAAGTGACCCCAGGTTTGTCTTACTGCCGTTCGATGCTTTTCATGATCAGGAGCCGTTGTGATTAGCACTAGTAGTTTCAAATCCCTTCCGTTATTCACACACAACTCTTCGTGAGGTACGCTGAATCCAGATTCATATTTTTCTCCAACCTGTGAAGATAATAAAAGAAATATGTTGGATGAACTTGAGCTTATAAAGCAACAACAACACCTGCTAAAAAGTAAATTAAAATACTGTTTAATTTTAGAAACATGAAATTAGAATACTTTAATTATTACTATTCTCTACACCACGGTAGCACACTGGTTTGAATGCTCAAATCTGAAAAAGACAAACCCGTGTCTGGAAGACGATCTAGCCTTAAATTTCCAGCTCCTACCAGTCTGTGTTCACCTCCCTTCGAATAACACAACAATAACAATATCTCTTGGTGAGTATATAAATATATGATCAGAGAATGTACAACCTAACTCTGTATTTAATGGCTGTTAGATCATAAAGGTCAATGTGTAATTATACTTATTTAGAGATTAACTTACACATCAACATTCTTGATTACTACAAATGTGGCAGCGTTATTTTATTTTTTTTTATAAAAATATCTTCCATGCTTTTGAGTTTTTTTTAACACTTCTTTATCGTGCGTTCATTATTTTACTGGTGTAGTTATTCCTTCCTTTGTTTACTACAACCATGGGTTCGAGACAGTTGGACTCGGATGTAACAATTTCGATTATGCCTTCAAGGCTTTGAATTTTATATCTTCTTTGACTTTGGAAATCTCGAATTTCCTTCAGTGTCATAATATCTCTAGCAGTGAAAGAGTATTATTGCATAGAATTGGTTATGGAGATGTTAAAGTTCATTGTTTATGCTTTTCCTTACAACATTTATATTGCAAGAATCCAACTTATTTTTAATTCCTTGGAGTTCTTCATGTAGATGTCGAGGAGCTACAGTTTTTTGGTCTTTGAGTTTTTTGTTAGGGTGAAAAGACCTTTTTTATGGCATTAAAAGACAGTGGAAAAAGAAAACTAAGGCTCTTTGAAGCCTACATGATCGTCAAGATATAAAAATCGGTGGGAGTCTTAATTGATGCTTTAAGGAAAAGCATAAATGAAGAACGCTAACGCCCCCATAACGAACAACATTCAGAGGCAGAGCCTCACACTTACTGTTCAACTGGTCATGGTCATGATGACCTAATATTTAACGACTTTTTCGTTGCTTACCTTTGCTTTACCTTAAGGGCATTGATAGAAAGATCCGAGGAAGAGTCACCATGGTTGAACTGCAGAGGAAGACCGGTCAGGTTCATAAAGACCTGATATTAAAGACTCTCTTTGCTTACCATTGTTTTCCACTTAAGCGCATTGACAGAAAGACTTATCATGTTCATGCTGACCTGATAGTAAAGACTTTTTCGTTGCTTACCTTCGTTTTCCCTATAAGGCTAATAATAGAGACAAGTCAAATTCATGATAACCTGATTTGAGATTTTTCCATTGCTTACCTTTGTTCTACCCTTAAGGGCATTAATAGAAAGACTCGTGGAAGAGGCAACATTGCTCTTTTTCACCGTTGTCTTTTTAGTCACTATTTGTTTGGGCTGCGGCGCTAAGCCAGAGCCCTGTACAACAACCACATTGGGAGGCTGTGGTTTATTCTGAGCTGCAGCAATGATTGCTGCAGCTGCAGGAGGGATGACCTCACCGACACCAGCACCGTCAACAACTGATCCTCCTGAAGATGAGGATGAAGAAGACACTGACTGAATCGTTGAAGAAACTCTCACTGAGGTATGAGCAGCAACACCTACAACGAAAAAGGCATTTCAAAAAATGTTCACCAATATTGTAATATTCAATAAATGGTGGATGTTTTTCTCTTAGTCCTAATAAAGCCAAACAAGTACTTTCTGTTAGGCTGAAAAGCTTATTATGTCTCTCTATGAATCCCCATAATGGGGGTGGACACAGGCAGGTTAAAGCTGGGGAACTAAGGTTGCATGCGCTTCCTAATTCCCAGCAGTGGACCCGATTGAGGGTCTGTGACCACCACCCTACCATAATAAAAATATGCTATGACCCATGATTTGGCGCATTATAGACTGGCAAAGTGAAGCAGTGAAATTTTTACCTGTAATATCCTCACCTTTCCTACTCAACAGATAAAATAAGTATACAATTGGATACCACAGGCCAATTTTGGAGCTAATTACATAATGAGGTCAGGCATGAAAAAATGCTTAAAAATTTCTACTCTACAATACTGCCATTATTTTTTTGCAAATTACTAATTTCTCTCTTGATTTTTTACAATATACTCATTTGGATATTCATTTTTTACAAAATACTAATTCTTAATTTAATTTCTTAGGATAAATGGACACTCCCCAACTTACAAACGAGTTTGGTTCTAGAAGTCTGTTCGTAAGTAGAATTGTTCATAAGTTGTTTAGGTAAAAATAAGTACTGTGTAGTACATCCATAAGCAGTACTGTACAGTATTTAGGCTAAGGACACTTAATTACTACAGTAAACATAAAGTATACAGTATGAGTTAATTTAAATATACAGTAGTAATACTGATGTAATAATACTCTACAGTACAGTAATACATACATTAATACATGGATAGATAATGGGTAGGTTTTTGTTTGTATCTGTGAATGTTTGTAAATCAGCTGTTCATAAATAGGGGAGCATCTGTGCTAATTTTAATCATCATATTATTTCAGCTGCTGTAGCCCCAAGGGTGGCCACAACCAAATAAAATAAGGAAGGCAACTGGGATTCATCATATGCTACTCATCCTCACCCTTAGCTCTTGTTTTGTAGCAACAAGACCAAGTAAACACCTTTACCATCATTCTTATATCAACCTGTTACACTTGTACATGGATTTTTTTTAATGAGTGTCACGCAGTTACTGTTATATAAAATTACCTTTATCAGGCCAAGCTACCAGGAAAACATAAGATGGAGAAAAAGTAGCAGCTGAAGGACAAAGAAGAATTAACAGAATGATGAACAATAGAGAAAACGGGCTGAAAGAATAGTCAAAGTAAAGAAGACCAAGAAAAAGAGCAGGATTAGGCCCTGATATGATTGTAGACCAGCTTTTTGAACGAAAAAAGGTTATAAAAACTAAGGAAGAGAGAAGGAGTTCCAGAGTCAAGAGGTAGAAGGAAAGCAATCGCACAGATCAATCTGTAAGCTACAAATCTCCACACAGTACTTGTGCGATGACACTTCCTGGAGCTTGTTACACGACCTCGCCACTGGGGGAAAGATGCAACTTGCTAACTCATCAGACAGGAATATAACAGGTAGAGTATTGATAGAGAAGAGATAGATGAAACGTTCCAGCAAAGAGACAAAAATCCAGATTAGAAGTAAGAGAAGGGTCATTAATGAGTTGGATGGCCCTAGATTCAACACTGTTAAGGAGATAAGTATAAGAAGCACCCCAGATGTGAGAGCAGCATTCTATGCAGGGAGGAATAACTCTTTTATAGATTTTTAAAAAACTATGTGAGAAGGGTAAAAGTAACAACGAATGTGAAACAGAACTCTCAGTTTCTTAGATGCAGTTTTAGAAATTTCAATAATGTGACTCCTCCAAGCCAAAGAAGAAGTTATCTGAATTCCTAATACTGCATGTTAATGGAATTAACAGGATAAATTTCATTGTTTTGAAGACAATAGAGCTATTAGTAGGAGAAGATAAAGAAACAGCTAGAAACGGTCTTGGAGGCATTTAATTTTACTAAACTTGGGTTCTCACTCATATACTCTGTAAATTGGATATGAGACACAAAAAAAAAAAAAGTGAGAGAGAGAGAGAGAGAGAGAGAGAGAGATTTGAGACTTAATTTCAAGCAGCGGACAAAGGTTTTGAAGAAAAGGCTGAGGAAACATAAGGGTAGAATCGTCATCAAAGTTGCAGACAAGAGAGGAAGTTGGGGACTGGAGAAGATTACTAATGGAGAAAAACTTTGTGGAACACCACTGGTAACTGGATATGAGCTAGATGTTGCGCTATCAACAACTACAAATATAAAACAGTAAGAAAGAAAACCGGAAATCATAGAACAGAGAGATGGGGTAAAGCCTTAAGCAGGAAATTTGGCTAACAAAGTTTTGTGCCACACTCTGTCAATAGACTTAGAGATAGCAAGGGTGACGACAAAGGATTCCCATAATGCTTCAGAGAAGATGATCATATAGGAAAGAGACAGGATTGGAAGTCACCAGCGGATCTTACCTTGCGGAAGCCATAAAGGTGATCAGAAATGAGAGAGTTGGATTCAAAATGTTTCTAGAATTGAGGAATGAGCAATTTCAAATTCTGTACTTTAATGACTGTGCAGATTAGGGCAATTGGTTAGTAGTTGGAAGGAATAGAATGGTCATTCTTCTTAGGAACTGGTTGAACTAGAGTGTTTTTCCAAGAGGAAGGATAGATACTGGTTAAGAGAATGAGGCAAAAAAGATAAAGCAAATGAGCCAAGTCATCTGCAAGCTCATTATAGAATCTTGCAGAGATATTGTAAAGTCCAGATGACCTGTTCATTTTTAGAGTGAAGAACTCTACGGAGTTTGCATGTGAAAAGAATAGAGGAGGGAATAGGTTAGAGAGGGGTAAAGCATAAGGTGCAGGAGCACTGGAACCATTTACAGAAGAGCTGGCTGAAAAATGAGAGCCAAGAGAGTGGCTTTGTCAGTTTAAGAGCAAGCTACAGAACCGTGAAAATGAGAGAGAACGGGCAAACTTCAGTTGCATAAATTTTTTCAGAGCTTTTTGGCTAAGAACCAGAAAAATTAATCAGCGGGAGAAGAGTTCAAGGCCTTGACTATCCTTCTAAGAAAGGAAGCTGTAGAGCTACGAATCTGAGCAGTGCAGCAAGTCTTAGCTGTAATAAAAGAAAGAGAGTTCAATCGCAATGAGAGGCATGGTATGACCGGTATGCCCGATCCCTAGCCTGAATAGCCATGGAGCAGAAACAGTCAAACCAAGGATTAGGAGCAGGAAATTTCTGGTAGAGGAGGGGATCAATGCCTTCATTCCCAAGTTTATGATTTCAGCAGCTTTTTGGGTTACATGATCAAAGGTGCAGGTTCAACAGTAGTAGTCATCCCATGGAAAATCAAGGAGAATGGCATGCAAATCCTCCCATTGGGTATGCTCATAGTACCAAAGATGATGCAGGGTCAGTGGGATTATTAGTATTTTTATTAGTAGTAGTAGTATTAGTATTGTAAGGGGAGCAAAAGGGAAGAAATTGAGATCAAAGAGTGGGCAGAGTTACCAAGAAGGAAAAGTACAGAATATGAATAGTTTGTAGGATTAGAAGAAGAGATTAGATCAAGATTGTTAGCTCCATGGTTGTAGGGATTGGAAACATGTGTAGGATGCTTGATAATTTGCTCCAGGTTGTGAGTGACAGAAAAAGCAAAGGCCTCACTTCCACCGACATCAGTGAGTAAAAGGAAGCCACTCACTGTGATGTACATTTTAGTATCTAAAATAGAGATCTTCAGCATGTGTGTAAGAATATAGCAAGGACTCATGGCAAGAGGAGAGATATATAAAGAAGGAGACAAAGTCAATGGAGTTAGTAGAACTGTAGCAAAAGCAAGGATATACAGTGATAGTGGAGAGATAGATCATTAGCCAGAGAACATCAAACACAGGAGATTCAGGGTCAATGACTCAAGCAATAGGTGTGTTAGTGTTACAGTAGGCACAAACCCCACCCTTGGAACAAAAACGAGAATACAGGTTATAGTGGGAGACTTGATACAGGTCAGGGGATGTATGGCTAGACAGTTGGGTTTAAGGGAGAAGGAGAAGGTTAGGGAGGGACGGACCCAAGTGCTGTTCCACAGATGAAAGATTGGGCTTTAGACACTAGATGTTAAAAAAGTGTATAGTGAAGAAAGAAGGTCTACCAGGAGGTGCAGAGTTGAGGGCAGAACCAATACTACCACCAGGTATGTCTTTCTGCCAATAGTGGAGTCAACAGGATCCCAGCAATACTCAGCACCCCTCTATTCTGGGTAGTGGGGGCCATGAGTTGCAAACCTATCATAATTAAAGTGAAGATAAAAAAAAAAAGCAGAGAAACATAGATGGAAAGTGTCAAGACTATTCATATGTAGAGGGATAGTAAGGGATGTGTGATTATATACAGAATTCACAATGATATTAGAAAAAATTATCGGAGAGCTGAGACTGCCAGCACTACGTTCCCTTTTCTCCTTTAGTCTGCTTGCATGACACAAAGACTACACGGTTTTATGTGCCACAATTAAACCCCATTCGAATGAGGGTGAACACAGACATGTAACTGGAGGATTAGTGCTTGATGCTCTTCCTACTGCCCCACAATGGAATCAAACATTGGGTTGTCACTTCCTGAGTCGAGCGCTCTGACTATTGAGCTACCATGACCCCCTTTCTCCCTAAGCAC
>JAXCGZ010017039.1:87500-95000 GCA_037179515.1 Halocaridina rubra
TGCTCGGGTGCTGCTTTAAAAAAAAAACTGAGCAACTGATGGAGCTCATATCCATGGATCATAGGCGATATTTAGTGGTTTGGCTATATGTGTATCGAAACAAATATCAACTCTTCAAACCAATATTTTCTAACATTTTAACCTACGAACCTATATACAAGGACCAAAATCACTTCGTTAGGAGGACTGGCCGAGTCAAAGAACACCCATTTTCCAAAATCCCCACTCACCCCTCTGTTTAGGGTTGTTCCATTCACTGCTAATACGTTCATCTTTAATCCAATAAACATGCCACCTTTTCTTTTAACCGAAGAAGATTGATCTACGAAGACTATGAGGTGTTCCTGATCTTCGTTCCGTCTTATGCCGAACAATGAGTTATGCACACATTGAACTCTTTGCTTAGACGCAATTATTCGGTCACGTCACACATATATCTAGCCTCTCACGTCTTCAACATCCTCGACATTGTTAAACGAGAGAAAGCAAAAACAATGAATGAAGAAGGGACGGGGGGATGTGTTGGTCATTAAGCTTTCACTTTCTTTTCTTCTTCATGGACCCTTTATCCCATGCTTATATAGGGTAGCTATTTTTAATAGCCTCTAGGAAGGTACTAGTGTTTGCTTTTAGTTCAAAGTCTTACTGCTGGATGCTCTTCTTGACACCAGTTCTTTATTTATATTTGCTGAGGATCGTCAACAAACTCAGGGTCTGATTCATTTCCCAAGTGGTTCGATTGCTCTCTTTCTCTCTCATAGGGTCCCCATTTCACACAAGTCTTTTAGAGGTTGGTAATGTCTGCTACGATCTCCATATTTCACAGCGGAAAATCTCTTCTGACACCAACCCTCTTTTTTTTTAATTCATCTTGGCTTGGAAATGACTCCGTATTAAGCGGCTTGGTCCTCTCTCTCTCTCTCTCTCTCTCTCTCTCTCTTTCTCTCCATTATGAAGGTTCAACGTTGTTATTACTTTTTTAATGTAATATGTGTCGTAATCGCTTTTCAATTATTGCATGACTGGGTTTTATTTTCGTCTTCATTTACATCGATTTATTCGGGCCCTTCCTAAGGCAATCTTTCACGTTCCTTCAAAATGAACGATGCCCAGTGGTACGTAAAACCATACACAAGTATGTATGCTTATATGTACGTACGTACATATGCATTGTCTATAAAACTACATTGGATTTTTAAATGCTTTAAAATTATGCATTAAGTATAAGTTCAAAAATAAATCTAAATAAAATCTTTACGTATATATATATATATATATATATATATATATATATATATATATATATATATATATATATATATATATATATATATATATATATATATATATATATATATATATATATAAAAATATATATATATATATATATATATATATATATATATATATATATATATATATATATATATATATATATATATACAAAACTGCGCAATATCTTTAATTTTAAAATAAAAAAAAACATGTATGTATGTATGTCTCAATATCACAATACTATAAGCACGTGCGTAACATATGAATAGAGGTTAGCAACGAAGGAAACATGAAACGACGAAGTGCTGTGAACTTTCAGACTGTATATTAGTCCATCTTCAGAGCAACCGTTTTCTAAGTTACTCAGAAGATGGACTAATATACAGACTGAATGATTACAGCACTCCGTCGTTTCATTTTTCTTCATTGCTAACCTCTATTCATGTATGTATATACACAAGTGCACGATGGTCTCCAGTCTCACCACATTTCATAGGGAATGAAAATACTGTTCCATTTTAAAACAGCACACAGCTAATGTGTACTGAATTGCTCATCTAATTAGTTTATATATATATATATATATATATATATATATATATATATATATATATATATATATATATATATATATATATATATATATATATATATATATATATATATATATTATATATATATATATATATATATATATATATATATATATATATATATATATATATATATATATATATATATTACTCTAATCTGAAAATTGTTATACTATATCTGCTTCAAATTGTAATGTTTCTGGGGTCAAGTGGAGATCGACGGAGGTGAGGTCCATATCATTCGTATAAACCGAATTTCTTACGAAATATTTGGGATTCCAACTCGTAACTACGACTGACGATCTATCAAATCATCGTTGGCACAGAGGTTATCTTCTATCTATCGTTATCTAAGGTTCGTCCTCTGTCTTAACCCAATCATGATTGGTTTGCATATAACGAATTATGAGTGGTCTACAGAATGTATTATAAGGTTCGTTACCCGGCATCTATATAATACCTAGCGTGACCTAAGATAGGCCTACAGATAACGAATGACGCACGTGCTACAGAAATCGTCATTCGTAAGGTTAGTTATCTGTGAGCTTAAGTATCCTACCAAGCCGTTACTAATATAGGCATATACAATATAACAAATTATGAGTGGTCTATAGAAATTACTATTTGCCAGGTTCGCCATCTCAATTATCCTAACTGAGATTTTGCCAATAAAAGAAAACAAAGTACCACCCATGTACATGTCTCTATTCCATTTACTTAGCAAATAACTCCAATCGTACTTGAGTCATTAACATTTTCTATATTCATTAATGAAAGCTTAACTTCGAAACTTTATTTTATTCTATTTTTTTTTTAAGCATCAGAATTAAATTCTTCGCACAATATGAGTTCGTTATTTACAATGGCAAAAGAATAATACCGAACAATCATCAAGCAACAATCTTACAGAGTGAAATGAATGTATAATTATCATTAATGACTAAAGATAAATATCAAAGCCTTTATTAATCTTGCCTACATGACAAGTCAAGGTAAGCCAAAATGGTTATGTAATATGTCAGTAATAAATAATTATTTAGGACACGAGAAAGTGATATCAAATTTGTTATTCTCAAGTCAAAGTCAGCCAGTCTCTCTCTCTCTCTCTCTCTCTCTCTCTCTCTCTCTCTCTCTCTCTCTCTCTCTCTCTCTCTCTCTCTCTCTCTCTCTCTCTCTCTCTCTCTCTCTCTCTCTTTAGTGCAATACCCATAAATGTTTTACTGAAGTGAAAGTCATATGCCACAGGGCAAGAAGGTTTGGTGAAGACTAGTTTTTCAGTGAATCAATCCAGTTAGAAAACGGAGCGTACTAAGGCCCGGTTTCTTAAACAGTGTAAACCTAGGATACCATATTGTTATAGTCAGCTAGACACACAAATGGATTTCATAAACACATCTGACGCTGTTCTGTGTATGGCTAGGATCCCACGTGAGATCCTAGCCATACACAGAACTGCGTTAGATGCGTTAATGAAATCCATTTGTGCGTTTCTAGCTAACTAACAATAGGTTTACACGGGATCCTAGCCATACATAGAACCGCGTCTGATGCGTGTATGAAATCCATTTGTGTGAGTCTAGCTAACTAACAATCTGGTATCCTAGGTTTACACTGTTTAAGGAATAGGGTCCAACGCTCACCAACAAATATGCAGGAAACCATTTCTCAGATTTTCCAGAAAATTGCATTACTCCAGTGTATAAGACTAGTTCCTACTATAAAATGTTATAAATTGTTTGCATAGTTTTTAATATATCGAGTTTTAGTGTATTATGATTTTTTTTTAAATAATAATCAGGAACACAGTTGAGTGTTTAATGGAAGTAATATATTATGTCCAATAAATGACACCCCCCCCTCTCTCTCTCCCTCTCTTCCTTCAAAAAATGAACAAGCAACAATGGAAGTTGGTATTATTATTCTTCAGCCACCAGTGTCCAACCCCATATTGGAGACAAATAGTGACACATAATACAAGGATTAGTTTTATTATTATTATCATTATTAATACTACTATTATTATTATTCGTAGTAGTAGTAGTATAGTAGTAGATTTATATTACGGACAAGATAGTTGTCATTAATATAATAGTAATGCAGATTCGGTTTTACGTCTCAAACTCCCTTTTCCACTAAGGGCTAGGACGGATGCCTTCTTGCGAAGGACTTGTTTTGGCAGATGTAATCGTTACCTTGAGTGTATGCCCTTACTAACCTCAGTCCGTGACGGGGCGCGAACCCTCGACCTGGCGCCTCAGAGTCGCGGACGCTACCATTTAGCCACGGAGACTACCATTAATATAATAGTAATAATAATAATAATAATAATAATGATAATAACAATAATAATAGAGTATTAATAATAATTATATTAATAATAATAATAATAATAATGGTATTAACAATAATAATAATATGAATAATAATAATAATAATAATAATAAAAATTATTAATATTATTATTATTATTATTATTATTATTATTATCATTATTGCTACTACTACTATTAATACTACTACTATTTATTATTCTTACTACTACTGCGACTATTATTATTATTATTATTATTATTATTACAATTACTGTCTTGAATATTATCATGCATATTGTCATTAATTTGAAAATATATTCAAGTCACGTTGCTATCTACCTGTCCTATCAAGTATTTTTATATATATATATATATATATATATATATATATATATATATATATATATATATATATATATATATATATATATATATATATATATATATATATATATATATATCATATTTGAAGAAATAAGTACATTTTTCCTTTAGTCATATATTAACTTCAATTTTATAATAACTAAAACGCAACTGTGGCAATATTATTAATTACTCTCATCCAAATAATGATACATTAAATTCTCAAACACATCTAGACGGAAAATTCCGCTTAAAACGCATACACACACACACACACGACTAAACATCCGGTTATACATCCAAGTCGACAAGGTAGGTATGAATATCTCCCCCCCTCACCCCCGTTTTATATATTTTCTCTCCCCGCACTGTCGAGCGAACCCTGAGGGAGTTAAAAGGTTTCAACCGGCACCTTCTCATCTTCCCCTTTCTTACGCCTGTAGAACAGGAACCGTCAGTTTTATTCATTCTGCTAAAGGAGAGAGAGAGAGAGAGAGAGAGAGAGAGAGAGAGGAGAGAGAGAGAGAGAGAGAGGCTCACGCTACACGAGTCCAGATAAACCACAATTCTGCCTTCAGTCACACTAAATATAATCAGCTCATTAAAATGATGCGATATATAACCGCATCATTATCTTACTCCTTTAACAAAGAATGCAAAATCATTATCATCATTATTTCTGTCCAAAAGACCTTGAATTAAACCCCATGTATCAGAGAGCGATTTCATGGGCTGTGTTTTGCATTACAGCATAATACTTATAACTTTTATTCGGTTGTTTTGAATATATATATATATATATATATATATATATATATATATATATATATATATATATGGTGACTGAATGAAATTTTTTGTTCACTTAAAAAAAAAAAGTATATTATTTAACTATGCTGCATGAATGGTAAATAAAAAATCTGAAATTTTGGCCCTAAAAAGATTATATATAAAAACAGTTTCTTCGTTTTCAGTCTATGGTAAATGGAAATAATTTTTAGCCCTAACACAATAGGTCAGTATTTTGTTTTATTTTTTAATAAAGCTATTTGATATCAATTCATGGGACGATTGGAGTTAATATCAAGTCTAGAAAGCCTTCCAAAATGTCTTTTCATATATATATATATATATATATATATATATATATATATATATATATATATATATATATATATATATATATATATATATATATATATTGAACACGTAAGGTGGGAACGAACTCGCGAATACTTTTCAAATGTTTAATAGACAAAATATAAGTAATTAAAAATACTCTCACGTTTGCAACAAAGTACTGAAGTCTTTGTAAAGAGTAAATAATAATAATAATAATAATAATAATAATAATAATAATAATAATAATAATAATAATATAATTATTAAACATCACCCCTGAATTAAGAATACAAATATATTATAACTTTATCAAACATGAGTACACAAAAACAAGAGATTTCAAAAAAAAAAAAAAACTACAAATGACTTACCTTGAAAGTGCAATTAACACATGCTGTAAGATAAGAACCGTTAGCCAATATAAAATACAATGTTAATCTACAGTAAAGTTATATTCTAACTACAACAAATCTCCTACAAGGAAACGGATAAATGTGCTCACTCCACTACCCACCAACACCAGGTTTGATGATGTCTTACTATTAATGTCTAGAGAAAGGAAGAGAGAGGATGGTAGCCAACTCTCTCCTTGAGTGAAGTGCAATGTGTAGGTGCTAAGTTACGTTGTCATGTGATTTCTCGTTCTATATTTACTGTTTAAAGGGGGTTGATAATGTAGTCAATTTTAGTAACCCCCGGAAACAAAAAAACAAGAACGATATAAGGGGAGGAGGAGGATGAATCTTAAATCTTTTTTTTTTCCCTATAGAAACGATGTCGACATCTTAGTCTTTCGGTTAAAAAAAAAAAAAAGAGCGAGGAAAGGACAACACTCAGGCCTTACTTTATATTTCTAATTAGTTGATAATTGTCTTTTCAAGAAGAGAAAAAGAGTAAAGAGCGGAAATCGCCTTTTGGGTCTATTTCTCTTTGTGGTTTCGGGAGTGGGGGTGATAATGCAGTTATTTTAGTATCCAAAAAGGGCAATAAATAACAGAGGAACGTGATCATTTTGACGTCTATTTCCCTCTCTCTCTCTCTCTTTTCTAAGGGCATTGATTAGAAACAAAAATATTTCATTTGAAAAAAAAAAAGAGCGACGATAGAGGAGGGCTACTAATTCATGATGTCTGTGCCCCTCTCTCTCTCTAGTTCCAGCATTCATGGACATGATAATGCAGATATTTCAATAAAAAAAAGAGCAAAGAAACTCTATGGTCTACGTCTCTTTCTTCTCTCTTTCTAGTTCAGGGGGTTGATAATGAAGTTATTTTAGTACCAAATAGGGTAAAAAGGAAAAAAAAATAATGGTGTCAACTCCTTGGTATGAAGTTACTTCCTCTTTTTTTTCTATTGAACAGGGGCTGACAATGTTGTCTATATCATTTAAAAAAAAAGAAGTGTAAAACAGGAAGACAACAAACTCTCAGGAGTCTGTCAGTCTCTCTTTCTCTTTAGAGGTGTTGCCAATGCAGTTATTTCAACATCAAAAAGAGCGCGGAATGAGAGGAGGGCCAAGCTCTTAGAGACACATTTCTTTTTCTCATTCTCTAGTTAATAATGTATCCTATATACAGACCAACAAAGGCCCTAGAAAAATGACGACAGAGTGATCTCTAAGGTCTACATCAGGTGTTTGGGAGGTTAAAGCAGCCGAATTGGAAAACAGCAATAGACATGATAGACACCACCTTGGTCCTTAAAATATCCTCGCTACTGGCGAAGTAACTTTTTTAAAATCTTTATTTTCGACAAGGGTACGAAATGAAAAAAAAAAAAATTGAAACTATTGAAACCCGTACAGAGGTCCACACATGTCATTCTCTCTCTCTCTC
>JAXCGZ010017039.1:102500-105000 GCA_037179515.1 Halocaridina rubra
ACTGAACGAACATCAAACACAGTGAATATATCAAATTAGTTTATCAAGGGTAACATTCTATAGAAGAGAGAGGACGCATCTGGAATATGGAATATACACGCTGGAAATATAGTAAAGTATATGGAATAAAAGTGTTAATGAAAAACGAAGTATCTTTCCAAAAGATATTTTACTGAACAAGTATGAATTATCTAAGTCCCTTTGGTGCCTACAGCATTTGGTACACGTTTCTGTTTTGTCTACACCATTCGTTGCAAGTCTTCATGGTGTGCCTACACCATCTGGAATAACACTAATAGACACGCTAATAGCATCTGGAATAGTAATCTAAAAGCATATGTAGTAAACAAGCAAATATTGAGTAGCAGGTATCTTGAGGATAAATGCCAAAATAAAAACCTAGCAAAAACAGAAGACTTAGGTATTTTCTGTTGAGGGAAATTTATTTCAACTGCGACAGCTCTGTCTGGAAAGGAAATTTCATTTATCTTTCCTTGAAGAAATATTTCCTATTCATACTTTCTTGAAGGAGGATATAGTGCACTCAACCTCACACCAGAAAACAATTCAAATTAACTGGATATTGGAATCAGTGAAAGCAATATGCACAAATATTAATGAGGTTCTCCATTATATGACTATAAATACTCATTAACAAGTATATAAACTGCATGATTTCAGATGGAAAAAGATTTCCTTACCTATGGACACAAATTACAGCAATAGAACACAACGACGCATTTGTTACCAAAGGATTTGCACTGTCCTTCACTGATCAAATGTGCATTTAAAACTTTATCATATCCAGTCAGACATCACACACACACATACAATGGCTGCAATTCCTCTTGTAATGGGGGTGACCATATCAAAGCACATATATTCACCAATAGATAATATAACTCGAAAGTTCATTTCAGCTTCTTGGTGATATTGGCCCCCAACACTCCCCACCAACCAGCTTGAGTCATCCACGGGGTAATATCGAAACTGTAATGTACTCATTCCTTATAAATATGCTTCATGAAATTTCAAGAAAAAATAAAAACAAACTACTGATCATTATCCAGTAATATAAAAAACTGTGGTCATGCTGACAAAGAACTGGGCCCAAAGCGAAATTAACCCCTGCGAATTGACACTGACAAGTGGTGGAATAAAAAAACTGTAGTCATGCTGACAAAGAACTGGGAACAGAGCGAAATTAACCCCTGCGAGTTGACACTGACACGTGGTGGAATTATATAGCAACTAATGCGTAAAAACAATTTGCTTGCTTCATAGTATGGAAAATTAAAGGGAAAGCTTGACGATCATCCAAAGATCCATACAGCTTCATTTTATCCGATACACATAACTTTGAATTATCATTTCTATCAATATGTTCTTTCAGGTTTCACTGGGTACACCCTGCAGACATTGTTGGTTTGCATAAACACATTACGGCAACTTCCATAATATTAAAGTTCCACATGCCAACACTGGAAAAAACAACACGCTATAGAGAATACTGAACTAAAGACCATTCTTTCAGCAGAAGTAAAAAAGCTGCATGCTCTAGAGTGAAATTAAAAAAAATCCCTGGGCAGAAAAGTAACGAAAAAGTTCATTACATACTTCATGCGGCGATGAAATAGTAAATGAGTTCGTACTTGCAGATATGACCAAATATACCACTGCTGCATGACACGCCCAACTTCAGTCATGAAAATCTAAAATGAGATTTATACAGAAAGATACAAATACAGTCGAGATGATGATAGCAGGCTGAGATAGAATACCGTTTTACAAAGATATGAAAGAAGGAAGTGTTGCTCTTTACTACCACCTCAGGGCCTCCTTGGAGACAGGAAGATCCACCATGCACCGATTCCATATGAAAACGTTTACCTGCGTGTCCTTGCGATGGTAACGAGGCAGGGTCTTCAGCAACAGGTTGTTCTTGGTGGACTGGGTGGATGATTGGGTCATATGCCAATGGGGCTTCATTTATTTGAGGCTGTGCAGGAGGAATGAAAGGTTCATTTGGTGGCTGAGGGGGAGGAAATGGAGGAGGAGGATGGTGAAAATTTCCTTCTTCCATCAACAGTGGATCATAGGCAACAGCGGCAGCAGAGGCACCGTAAGGACCTAATTCATTCGGATGTTTATAACTGGAATATGGTGAGTACTTTTCACCATACAAATGATGAGAATATTTCATGTTCTGGGGTTCAAAAGCTAAGGGAACATTTCTGTGTTGGGAACCCAGGGCATTATAGTCAGTCGGAGGAGGGTTGTAATGCTGGACCAAGTGGGAAGAAGCTGGAGAAGAAGGTGTGACTGGATAGACATGGGGATTTGAAAAGCTTTTTGGATTTACTAACGGACCATTACTAGAATTAGTAGAAGATATTGAGTACACTAAAGGGCCATTTGAGGTTTTGAGCAAACTAGCACCATCACCAACAGAAGCCACAGGAGTCAAACCCATCTCCTCAGGGGGTGCTGGCATGGCTGC
>JAXCGZ010017039.1:115000-165000 GCA_037179515.1 Halocaridina rubra
GAGAATAATTAGTTCTTAACTTAGAGAACAGAGAAGGCGATATCACTTACATATAGAGAGGTTAATTTTAGGAGACATTGCATTAAATCATTAAGTTTAGTTAATGTGTGAGCAGCAACTATTTGTCAAAAGAAAACTATATAGTTTGCTTTAGAAAGCTGCGAAAGAGGATGCAGTTTTATGATGCTCTGGGATATTGTTCCAGAGTGTTGGCCCTTTAATAGTGATCATCTTTGAACCTGCTTCTGTGTTTGTTCTCTGAATAAAGAGCTCACTACTGTCTTGAGTTGGTTCCACTTATATCCCTGACTGTTTTTAAGTCAATAGCCAGCTAGGATAATGATGGTTCAAAATTTTGTATACAAAAACATAATTAGCATAAGCGACCTTGTTTTCTGCCCATAGCCACCCAAGTTTTTTTGAGAGCTGGTGTTATGCGGTCATATTTTCTTAATCGTCCAGGGCAGCTCGAGCTGCAAAATTAATAAGTTTCTGTATTTGGTTTATCTGAGTCTTAGTAGTAGCTCCCCAAACAGTTGTCCCAGTAATTTATGTGACTTGAGCTAGAGATTCAACAACAGTTATTCAAGTGGTAGTCTCAAAATTGTCTTTTATATGTGATAAGTACATTAATGTTCCTGTAACCTTTTTGCATACTTTATATGGGAATCAAACAACATGTAGTTATCAAAGTGAATTCCTAGGTTTTTGACTGTGTAATGATATGCGCCCAAAAATTAATTGTTGTGTTTTCTGGAATTTAAGCTATATGGAACCTTGAGCCAATAAACATGCATTGTGTTTTACTTTCGTTAATTTACAGCCCAATTTCTTGAAAATAGGTTTTAATTTTTGACAGAGTGTTTTTCTGCTCTTAAGGTAAGCCCTGGGAGATTATTAACATCACCACTAAGGAGTAGTTGAGTGTCATCTGCATATTGTACTAGACAGTCAGAAATAAAGATATATCATTTACGTAAAAGGAGAAGAGGATAGGACCAAGCACTGATCCCTGTGGAACACCAAATGATACATATTTTGGCATAGAGATAATGTTGTTAAGACGGATAGCCCTGTTTGCGATTAGATAGATACTCTCTAAACCAGCTTGGATCAATATTTAGGTTAGTACATTTACTTATAAGAGAGATTTTTTCATATCTACTATCATTATAGATACTAATCGTAACTTTGAGCAGTGCAGTTTTCCGTCGAGAGTTTCGGTCTGAAACCATGTTGGTTAATGGCTAATAGTCTATTTAACTCTAAATATGACATACGCAGCAACAATTTTTTCTAATATCTTAAGAGAAAATGGGTAGCCGGGAAAAGGGACGATAGTTTTGTCACATCATCTCTGTCCCCCTTTTTATGCAGAGGTATTACATGTGATCCAAGTCAGGAAACCTTTTAATAACGTTTAATAACGAGAGAGAGAGAGAGAGAGAGAGAGAGAGAGAGAGAGAGAGAGAGAGAGAGAGAAGAGAGAGAGAGAGAGAGAGAGAGAGAGAGAGAGAGAGAGAGAGAGCTCTTTTCAACTGTAAATATTTTCATTTAGACGCAACATTTGAGCAGTGCAGTTTCCGTCGAGAGTTTCGGTCTGAAACCATGTTGGTTAATGGCTAATAGTCTATTTAACTCTAAATATGACATACGCAGCAACAATTTTTTCTAATATCTTAAGAGAAATGGGTAGCCGGGAAAAGGGACGATAGTTTGTCACATCATCTCTGTCCCCCTTTTTATGCAGAGGTATTACATGTGATCCAAGTCAGGAAACCTTTTAATAACGTTTAATAACGAGAGAGAGAGAGAGAGAGAGAGAGAGAGAGAGAGAGAGAGAGAGAGAGAGAGAGAGAGAGAGAGAGAGAGAGAGAGAGAGAGAGAGAGAGAGAGAGAGAGAGAGAGAGAGAGAGAGAGAGAGAGAGAGAGAGAGAGAGAGAGAGCTCTTTTCAACTGTAAATATTTTCATTTAGACGCAACATTACAACAATACGTTTCTCAGCAAAACCTTGTTTTCCTAACATTACATACATGAACGCAACCTGTGTCGCTTCAATCCAAGCATGAACGTGTTCTGGACAGCTTAATATATGATACAGACACACGAAACTCGCTTATATGACTATAAGATATTTTGTAACAATGATTTAAAGATTTACAGCTATAATGTAATATGGGCACGCTTGCGCGCGCGTGTGTATTACCCCCAAAAAGGATTTGTAATTTCCTTAATGTTTGCATACCTAGAACATTATATTATCCAATCAGGTAAGTGTGTGTGTGTGTGTGTGTGTGTGTGTGTGTGTGTGTGTGTGTGTGTGTGTGTGTGTGTGTGTTTACTGTAACATGTGGATAGGCAAATGAAACTACCCTCATCGGGCCCGGGCACCAAGAAACCATGTGATACAGAAAAGTAGGAGCTTAAGGACACGTAAGACATGATAGACACATGAATAATAAAGAAAGGGCAGGCTAAAGGAATATTCAAAGCAATGAAGGCCTAGAAACATGGCAGGATTAGGCTCTATGATGACGATATACCAGCTTTCTGAAGGAAGAAAGGTTATAAGACTTAGGTAAGACAGAAGGAAGAGAGTTTCGAGTCATTAGGTGGAAGGATAGAAGCAGTCACTGTAACGACCTGGTGCGCATTAGACGGCCTCACCAGCGAGGGAGGGATGCAACTCAACAGAGCAGTGATGAATGTAGTACTGATAAACAAGAGGAAGAGATAATACTTTCCTGAGATGAAAAAAAGAATCCTGATTAGAAATGAAGGGTCATTAATGAGTCGGAAGGTTTTATATTCAACTCTATCAAGGAGATATGTATAAAGAGAAGCTTTTCAGATGTGTCAGCAGTATTTCAAGCAGGGACGGATGAGGCCTTTATAGATTTTTAGTAACTATAAAAGGGATAAGTAATGACGAAAGCAAAATAGAACTCTAACTTTCTTTGATGCAGTTTTAGAAACCTCAAGTAATGCGATTCCTCCAAGATAAATTAGACTATCTGAATTCTAAATATGTTAATAGAATTAAGATGATACATTTCGTTGCTTTCGAAAACATTAGGTCTATCGGGAGGATAAGATAAAGAGCGTGCTAAGAACCTGTGTCTGGAGGTATTTCATCTCACTAAATTTTGGGTGCCTCACTAAGATACTCTCTGTAAGTCGGGAATGAGAATGAAGACTGATACGGGACTGATATAGAACAACAGACGACCGTCGTGAAGCGAAAGCAAAAGAAACAGTTAGGCTAGAATCGTCGGCAAAGTCGTGGAGAATAGAGGAAGATGGGGCCTGGAGAAGATAATTGATGATGAGAAGGAACAGAATAGGTGAAAGAATAGAATTTTGTGGTACACCACTAGTAACTGGGCACGAGCTATAGACGTTGCATCTACTACAGATATAATACGATCATAAAAACACTGTAAATTAGAAAATATACAGATATAATACGATCATAAAAAAAAACTGTAAATTAGAAAATAGAGAGAAGGGATAAAGCTGTAAGCAGAAAATTTTCTAATAGGGCAATGTGCCACACTGTCAAAAGCCTTAGAGATATCAAAGGCGACGACAAAGGATATATATATATATATATATATATATATATATATATATATATATATATATATATATATATATATATATATATATATATATATATATGTTAATACTGGAATGAGCATATTCTAATTGACAGTTTTCTTATGTGTGACACCGGGACAGGCAAGAAAACAGCCCTCATCACTAAAAGCCCAAGCACGAAGAAAACATTAAGAAAAAATAAGAGGTAGAGGTTAGGGACAAGGCAGAAATTAGGTAATGAAACACAGAGGAAAAGGACAGACTGAAAGAATAGTCAAAGTACTGAGGACCAAGAAATATGGCTGGATTATGAACTGAGATGACGATAGATCTGCTTTTTGAAGGAAGATAGATTATAAGAATTTGGAAAGACAGAAGGAGGAAGAGAGCTCCAGAGTCTGGAGGTAGATGGGAAGATGCAGTCGTTGCACCGACCAAGCCGCGAGCTACAAATCTCCACACAGTACCTGTGAGACAAGGCTGCTTGGCAAGTGTTACAAAGCTTTGGCAGTGGGGGAGGGATGCAACTCGCCAACTCATCAGAGCAGCAATGGAATTAGTAGTGATAGAAAAGAAAAAGGGATGATATCTTACTGCGAAGAGCATAAGAATCTAGATTAAAAGTAAGAGAAGGGTCATTAATGAGCCTGACTGCCTTAGATTCAGCCCTATCAAGGAGATAGGTATTAGAAGAAGCACCCCAGATGTGCGAGCAGTATTCTAAGCAGGGTCAGATAAGACCTTTATAGATTTTAAGTACCTGTAAAAAGTTAAGGTAAAAACGAAAATGAAACAGAACCCCCAATTATTTGGATGCAGATTTAGACATTTGGATTAGGTGATTCCTCCAAGACAAGTTAGAGGTTATTGTAATTCCTAGCATGTTGATAGAAATAAGAGGGTAAACTTCGTTAGTTTCGAAAACAATAGAGCTAGCAGGAGGAGAAAATGATAACGAGATAGCCAGAAAGTGACTTTACATTTTGAAATACTGAATTTCATTAGACACATTTCTCACCACTCATACAGACTATTTAAGTAATCCTGAAGTTCTCTACCATTGTTCTCGTTTTTTACTGTCTTCACAACCTATGTATCATTTGCATACATATTGCATATATTTATATATATAAGGAATAAAAGTGGCCCTACAACCGATCCCTGTGGAACCTCACTACTAACCTTTCACTAATCCGAAATTGAGAATCTTACTCTAACCCTCAGATTCCTTCCTTCCAAAGAAGTTTTCATCCATTTCATGACATTTCCTCCTATTCTTGTCATTACTTGAAGCTCCTTAAGTCTCCCATTTAGGACTGTATCAAATGACTTCTGAAAATTTAAGAATATGCAATCTGCCCAGCCCTCACTTTCTATTTAAGATTTAGTTAATTTCATCAAAAAATATCAGTAAGTTTACAATTGTTGAGCTGCCTTTCTTGAAGCAATATTATCTCGCTGAAAAAAGCTGTAGGACTCCAAGTGTTTTCTTAGTAGTTTCTCCAAAACTTTGCAAAGAAGGATGGTCAAGGAAACAGGCTTATATCTAAGAATTGTCTCTCACCTTCCCTTTTTGAAAATAGGTACCACGTGCACTCGTTTCCAGCTTCTTCGACTCCCTCCAGATTCCAAAGACTTCTCAAATATGATACATAGTGCTACTCCATGTTTTAGCGCACTCCCTAGTATATAAGGCGATTTGTAATCAGGCCCCAAAGCTTCATAAGCACCTAGCTCCATAAAAAAAAAGCTTCATAAGCACCTAACTCCATCAACGCTACGCTTACCTCTGTAGCTGAAAAGACAACGTCTTCTGCTACTGGTTCATGGACTCTCATCTCTGCAATGTGAGGAGGTGGAGTATTTTCTATTGTAAATATTGTCAGAAACTCCTTGTTCAAGTCTATATAGCCTAGATCTCGTAATCTCTCAGTAATGCTTCCATCTGCCCTCTCCAACTTTAAAACATGTTCTCAGACCTTTAATTTCCTTCTGAAAAAGGAATAGTTTGGAATTTGTTATAGCCTGTCTGGCAATATCCCCCTCATAAGCCATCTCAGCCTGTCGTCTTTTACGGAGTTAATAATTTCTCGCTCGTTTGAAAGTCTGCCAGGCATAATATGTACTTTTCTCCACCTATACTGCTGCATTTCTCTCTTCACTCCTTTGCTCTCTTAAACTCATTATGGAATAATTTCTACTTGGCATTAATAATCTTTATATTGGTAGATAGTATGCAAAAGGTAAGTCTCTTCCCACAGTCGTCACAAACGTTATCGTGCATCCTTTGTACTGAATTGCTGTTAAATATCCCCCCCCCCAGTCAATACCTGACAAATGATTGTGAGTTTTGTTGTAATCTCCAGTTTTAGATAGTATTTCCCCGTATCCTTTTCGGTTTCCTTACTCTCAAAACAAAACAACTTCAAAGATATACCCCATCAACAACACAGTTGTTAATACTCGATCGAACATGAATGTATGCGTGTACGTACACAAGAATACATAATTATAGAAGCACATATGTAAGTATGTACGTAAGTACAAACAAACACACACACGCATATATATATATATACATATATATATATATATATATATATATATATATATATATATATATATATATATATATATATATATATATATAATGTATGTACGTATGCATGTATGTATATATGTATGTATGTATGTATGTATGTATGTATGAATATTATATATAGCCTTGACAATAATTAAAACATCAACGACAAGCGACAGCTTCATCCTTTCTATATAATTTGATTATTACATAAGTAAAGCAGGTCCTCTTCTGAATGGGACACGTATGTGTGATTACCTAATTGTGATTACCTAATTTGTGTTTACGGGAAAGAGCCCAAAGCTCGTATCTTCCCGTCTCCTGATCGGTTTCATTTTTAGACTTAGTGATACTTATCATACCTGTCCTTAAAACTATGGATTGAGATAGCATTAACTACCTCCTCGCTTAGCGAATTCCAATTATCAACTACTCTTACACTGAAAAAGTATTTCCTTACATCCTGCAAACAAGTTTTCTTCCGAAGCTTCAAACTATGACCTCTAGTTCTAGAGCCAGCCATATCGAAATATCGATCCCTATGTGTGTGTGTGTGTGTGTGTGTGTGTGTGTGTGTGTGTGTGTGTGTGTGTGTGTGTGTGTGTGTGTGATTACCTAATTGTGTTTACGGGAAAGAGCCCAAAGCTCGTATCTTCCCGTCTCCTCATCGGTTCCATTTTATACTTACTGATACTTATCATACCTGTCCTTAAAACTATGGATTGAGATAGCATTAACTACCTCCTCGCTTAGCCAATTCCAATTATCAACTACTCTTACACTGAAAAAGTATTTCCTTACATCCTGCAAAGAAGTTTTCTTACCAAGCGTCAAACTATGACCTCTAGTTCTAGAGCCAGCCATATCAAAATATCGATCCCTATCCGCTCTATCATAACCATGAAGGAATTTAAAGACTGTCACCATATCCCCCCTCACTCTTCTAGCTTCGAGTGATGGTAAGTCTAATTCCCTCAGCCTCTCATCATAACTGAGATCGCGTATTTCTGGCACCAGTTTCGTGGCATGTCTTTGAACTTTTTCAAGCTTAGCTATGTGCTTTTTCAAGTGCGGATTCCAAAAGGGGGCTGCATATTCCAGTTTTGGCCTCACATAGGTTACATAAATATTTCTGAACATTTCCTTGTCCATGTGCCTGAAGGCTACCCTTACATTTGATAAGAATGCATATGCTGCCCTTACTATGCCATTTATATGTATTTCTGGAGACAAATCTGCCAGTATGTTTACTCCTAGATCTCTCTCATTTTCTGTCTCTTGAAGTTGTACTCCAGCCACCGAGTAGTCAAGCTTGGGCCTTCTTGCACTTGTACCCATTCTAATTACCTTACATTTTGAAGTATTGAATTTCATTAGCCACTTTTCTGACCACTCATGCAGATTATTTAGATCCTCCTGAAGTTCTCTACCATTGTTCTCGTTTTTTACTTTCTTCACAATCTTTGCATCATCTGCAAACATATTAATGAATGAATTTACAGACTCTGGTAGGTCATTTACATATACAAGGAACAAAAGTGGCCCTAAAACTGAACCCTGTGGAACTCCACTACCAACTCTTCTCCATTCAGACACTGAGTGTCTTACTCTAACCCTCTGTTCCCTTCCTTCTAAGTAAGTTTTTATCCATTCCAAAACATTTCCACCTATTCTAGCCATTGGTTGCAGCTTCCTAATAAGTCTCCCATGTGGAACAGTGTCAAACGCTTTCTGGAAGTCTAGGAATATGCAATCTGCCCAGCCCTCTCTTTCCTGTAAGATTTGGCTTACCTCATCATAAAATTCTAATAAGTTTGTTACTGTTGATCTACCTTCTCTGAAGCCATGTTGCCTCACTGACAAGAAGTTGAAGGATTCCAAGTGAAGAGAGATATGTTTCCTTAGTAGTTTCTCCATAACTTTGCAAACTATGCTGGTCAAGGAAACTGGTCTATAGTTCAGAGCCGTATCCCTCCTTCCCTTTTTGAAGATAGGTATCACATTTGCTTGTTTCCAGCATCTTGGAATCTCCCCCGACTCCAGTGACTCCTTAAATATGATACTTAGTGCCACTGATATTGTGTTTGCGCATTTTTTAAGCACATGAGGGGATATGTCATCAGGACCTGTAGCTTTATGAACATCTAAATCCATCAGCGCTTTGCATACCTCTGTGGCTGTAAGGTTGATGTTCTCTAATACCGGCCCTTGAGCTTCTATCACTGCAATCTGAGGGGGTGGGGTATTTTCTACTGTAAATACTGACTGAAACTCCTTGTTCAATTCTTTGCAGATCTCTTCATCCGTCTCAGTGATGCTTCCATCCGCTCTCTTTAGCCTTAAAACCTGTTCTTTTACCTTCAGTTTTCCTCTGATAAAGCTGTGGAAAAGCTTGGGATTTTCTTTAGCCTTCCTGGTGATGTCCCTCTCATAGTCTCTCTCTGCCTCTCTCCTTTTACTTAGGTAGTCATTTCTTGCTCTTTTGTAGGTTTGCCAGGCATTTATGTTCTTTCTCCTCCTATACCTTTTCCAGCATTTGTCTCTCCACTCCTTAGCTCTTTTACACCCATTATCGAACCATTTCTCTCTGGCATGAATTACACCTACTTTGGTGACAGGTATGCAGCAATCTACTATCTTCCCATATTTCTCACAAAAGATGTCATACATTTCTTGTACAGATTTGTTGTAAAATAAGGTTCTCCAGTCAATAACTGCAAAAAGCTCATTCATTTTGATGTAATCTCCTTTCCGATAGTTCCTCCTCATGTCCTCAGTGCCTCTACTCTCAGGAAGAATATCTTCAATGATATACTCCATCAACAACACACAGTGGTCACTCTTTCCAATTGGTGGTTCATACTCAATTTTTTCAATATCCAACACATTATCTGTGAACACTAGATCAAGTAGTGATGGCTCATCCCCACCCCTGGACCTTGTTGGTTCCATTACATGTTGGTGTAGGAAATTTCCTTGTACGCAATCTAGGAATCTTGCCCCGAATGAGTCCTCACCACTGTGTGGGTCAAGATTTATCCAATCTATCTCTTTATGATTAAAGTCTCCCATAATCAAAATCCTACATTTTTTTTCCCGTGCCATGTTATCAACTGAGTTTATGACTTCAATAGTACCTATATGACTTTCCTCATAAACTTCAAACCTATTTTGGTTCCTTGGTGGGTTGTATACAACAGTTATTATAATGCTCTCTGACCCAGTATTTATGCGAGCAACAAGAAATTCCTTGAACTCACTTTCTATAACCAAGTTTATTTCTTCAACTTGAATCCTTTCACTTATGAGCAGTGCTATCCCTCCACCAGTCCTCTCAGATCTTTCAACCCTTAGTATTCTGAAGCCCTTAGGAAAAACTGTGACACTGTTTATGTCCTTACTCAACTTAGTCTCTGTAATTGCTACTATATCTGCCTTACTGTTGTGAATCCTATCATTTAATTCTACTGCCTTACCAGCTAATCCATCAGCATTTGTGTATAACAATCTTAATGAGGCCCCATCCCCTGATCTTCTGTCATTATCTTCTTTATCTCCCCTTTGTCTGGAAGAACTCTGAAATGAAAATTTTTCTTTTGTTCATTTCTTTCCTCATTTAACCTTCTTGCCTCTTGCAACAAGTTTTTGATCTTTCCCATCTCTTCGTGTGTTCTGTATCGTCTAATGAACACTTCTTTGAATTCTTGAAGGTCTTTTAGACTTTTTTTTCTCAACAATATTTCCCTACATGTTTCCCCTCTCTCAAAGGTTACTTTTGTTGGTCTCGGCTTTCCTTCCCTTGAATATTTACCTAGCTCGTGTGTGTGTGTGTGTGTGTGTGTGTGTGTGTGTGTGTGTGTGTGTGTGTGTGTGTGTGTGTGTGTGTGATTACCTAATTGTGATTACCTAATTGTGTTTATGGGAAAGAGCCCAAAGCTCGTATCTTCCCGTCTTCTGATCGGTTCCATTTTAGACTTAGTGATACTTATCGTACCTGTCCTTAAAACTATGGATTGAGATAGCATTAACTACCTCCTCGCTTAGCCAATTCCAATTATCAACTACTCTTACACTGAAAAAGTATTTCCTTACATCCTGCAAACAAGTTTTCTTACGAAGCTTCAAACTATGACCTCTAGTTCTAGAGCCAGCCATATCGAAATATCGATCCCTATCCACTCTATCATAACCATGAAGGAATTTAAAGACTGTCACCATATCCCCCCTTACTCTTCTAGCTTCGAGTGATGGCAAGTCTAATTCCCTCAGCCTCTCATTATAACCGAGATTGCGTATTTCTGGCACCAGTTTCGTGGCATGTCTTTGAACTTTTTCAAGCTTATCTATGTGCTTTTTCAAGTGCGGATTCCAAAAGGGGGCTGCATATTCCAGTTTTGGCCTCACATAGGTTACATAAATATTTCTGAACATTTCCTTGTCCATGTGCCTGAAGGCTACCCTTACATTTGATAGGAATGCATATGCTGCCCTTACTACGCCATTTATATGTATTTCTGGAGACAAATCTGCCAGTATGTTTACTCCTAGATCTCTCTCATTTTCTGTCTCTTGAAGTTGTACTCCAGCCACCGAGTAGTCAAGCTTGGGCCTTCTTGCACTTGTACCCATTCTCATTACCTTACATTTTGAGGTATTGAATTTCATTAGCCACTTTTCTGACCACTCATGCAGATTATTTAGATCCTCCTGAAGTTCTCTACCATTGTTCTCGTTTTTTACTTTCTTCACAATCTTTGCATCATCTGCAAACATATTCATGAATGAATTTACAGACTCTGGTAGGTCATTTACATATACAAGGAACAAAAGTGGCCCTAAAACTGAACCCTGTGGAACTCCACTACTAACTCTTCTCCATTCAGACACTGAGTGTCTTACTCTAACCCTCTGTTCCCTTCCTTCTAAGTAAGTTTTTATCCATTCCAAGACATTTCCACCTATTCTAGCCATTGATTGCAGCTTCCTAATAAGTCTCCCATGTGGAACAGTGTCAAACGCTTTCTGGAAGTCTAGGAATATGCAATCTGCCCAGCCCTCTCTTTCCTGTAAGATTTGGCTTACCTCATCATAAAATTCTAATAAGTTTGTTACTGTTGATCTACCTTCTCTGAAGCCATGTTGCCTCACTGACAAAAAGTTGAAAAATTCCAAGTGAAGAGAGATATGTTTCCTTAGTAGTTTCTCCATAACTTTGCAAACTATGCTGGTCAAGGAAACTGGTGTGTGTGTGTGTGTGTGTGTGTGTGTGTGTGATTACCTAATTGTGATTACCTAATTGTGTTTACGGGAAAGAGCCCAAAGCTCGTATCTTCCCGTCTCCTGATCGGTTCCATTTTTAGACTTAGTGATACTTATCGTACCTGTCCTTAAAACTATGGATTGAGATAGCATTAACTACCTCCTCGCTTAGCGAATTCCAATTATCAACTACTGTGTGTGTGTGTGTGTGTGTGTGTGTGTGTGTGTGATTACCTAATTGTGATTACCTAATTGTGTTTATGGGAAAGAGCCCAAAGCTCGTATCTTCCCGTCTCCTGATCGGTTCCATTTTTAGACTTAGTGATACTTATCATACCTGTCCTTAAAACTATGGATTGAGGTAGCATTAACTACCTCCTCGCTTAGCGAATTCCAATTATCAACTACTCTTACACTGAAAAAGTATTTCCTTACATCCTGCAAACAAGTTTTCTTCCGAAGCTTCAAACTATGACCTCTAGTTCTAGAGCCAGCCATATCGAAATATCGATCCCTATCCACTCTATCATAACCATGAAGGAATTTAAAGACTGTCACCATATCCCCCCTCACTCTTCTAGCTTCGAGTGATGGCAAGTCTAATTCCCTCAGCCTCTCATCATAACCGAGATTGCGTATTTCTGGCACCAGTTTCGTGGCATGTCTTTGAACTTTTTCAAGCTTAGCTATGTGCTTTTTCAAGTGCGGATTCCAAAAGGGGGCTGCATATTCGAGTTTTGGCCTCACATAGGTTACATAAATATTTCTGAACATTTCCTTGTCCATGTGCCTGAAGGCTACCCTTACATTTGATAAGAATGCATATGCTGCCCTTACTACGCCATTTATATGTATTTCTGGAGACAAATCTGCCAGTATGTTTACTCCTAGATCTCTCTCATTTTCTGTCTCTTGAAGTTGTACTCCAGCCACCGAGTAGTCAAGCTTGGGCCTTCTTGCACTTGTACCCATTCTCATTACCTTACATTTTGAAGTATTGAATTTCATTAGCCACTTTTCTGACCACTCATGCAGATTATTTAGATCCTCCTGAAGTTCTCTACCATTGTTCTCGTTTTTTACTTTCTTCACAATCTTTGCATCATCTGCAAACATATTCATGAATGAATTTACACACTCTGGTAGGTCATTTACATATACAAGGAACAAAAGTGGCCCTAAAACTGAACCCTGTGGAACTCCACTACTAACTCTTCTCCATTCAGACACTGAGTGTCTTACTCTAACCCTCTGTTCCCTTCCTTCTAAGTAAGTTTTTATCCATTCCAAAACATTTCCACCTATTCTAGCCATTGATTGCAGCTTCCTAATAAGTCTCCCATGTGGAACAGTGTCAAACGCTTTCTGAAAGTCTAGGAATATGCAATCTGCCCAGCCCTCTCTTTCCTGTAAGATTTGGCATACTTCATCATAAAATTCTAATAAGTTTGTTACTGTTGATCTACCTTCTCTGAAGCCATGTTGCCTCACTGACAAAAAGTTGAAGGATTCCAAGTGAAGAGAGATATGTTTCCTTAATAGTTTCTCCATAACTTTGCAAACTATGCTGGTCAAGGAAACTGGTCTATAGTTCAGAGCCGGATCCCTCCTTCCCTTTTTGAAGATAGGTATCACATTTGCTTGTTTCCAGCATCTTGGAATCTCCCCCGACTCCAGTGACTCCTTAAATATGATACTTAGTGCCACTGATATTGTGTTTGCGCATTTTTTAAGCACATGAGGGGATATGTCATCGGGACCTGTAGCTTTATGAACATCTAAATCCATCAGCGCTTTGCATACCTCTGTGGCTGTAAGGTTGATGTTCTCTAATACCGGCCCTTGAGTTTCTATCACTGCAATCTGAGAGGATGGGGTATTTTCTATTGTAAATACTGACTGAAACTCCTTGTCCAATTCTTTGCAGATCTCTTCGTCCGTCTCAGTGATGCTTCCATCCGCTCTCTTTAGCCTTAAAACCTGTTCTTTTACCTTCAGTTTTCCTCTGATAAAGCTGTGGAAAAGCTTGGGATTTTCTTTAGCCTTACTGGTGATGTCCCTCTCACAGTCTCTCTCTGCCTCTCTCCTTTTACTTAGGTAGTCATTTCTTGCTCTTTTGTAGGTTTGCCAGGCATTTATGTTTTTTCTCCTCCTATACCTTTTCCAGCATTTGTCTCTCCACTCCTTAGCTCTTTTACACCCATTATCGAACCATTTCTCTCTGGCATGAATTACACCTACTTTGGTGACAGGTATGCAGCAATCTACTATCTTCCCATATTTCTCACAAAAGATGTCATACATTTCTTGTACAGATTTGTTGTAAAATATGGTTCTCCAGTCAATAACAGCAAAAAGCTCATTCATTTTGATGTAATCTCCTTTCAGATAGTTCCTCCTCATGTCCCCAGTGCCTCTACTTTCAGGAAGAATATCTTCAATGATATACTCCATCAACAACACACAGTGGTCACTCTTTCCAATTGGTGGTTCATACTCAATTTTTTCAATATCCAACACATTATCTGTGAACACTAGATCAAGCAGTGATGGCTCATCTCCACCCCTGGCCCTTGTTGGTTCCATTACATGTTGGTGTAGGAAATTCCCTTGTACGCAATCTAGGAATCTTGCCCCGAATGAGTCCTCACCACTGTGTAGGTCAAGATTTATCCAATCTTCCTCTTTATGATTAAAGTCTCCCATAATCAAAATCCTACATTTCTTTTCCCTTGCCATGTTAACAACTGAGTTTATGACTTCAATAGTACCTATATGACTTTCCTCATAAACTTCAAGCCTATTTTGGTTCCTTGGTGGGTTGTATACAACAGTTATTATAATGCTCTCTGACCCAGTATTTATGCGAGCAAAAAGAAATTCCTTGAACTCACTTTCTATAGCCAAGTTTATTTCTTCAACTTGAATCCTTTCACTTATGAGCAGTGCTATCCCTCCACCAGTCCTCTCAGACCTTTCAACCCTTAGTATTCTGAAGCCCTTAGGAAAATCTGTGACACTGTTTATGTCCTCACTCAACTTAGTCTCTGTAATTGCTACTATATCTGCCTTACTGTTGTGAATCCTATCATTTAATTCTACTGCCTTACCGGCTAATCCATCAGCATTTGTGTATAACAATCTTAATGAGGCCCAATCCCCTGATCTTCTGTCATTATCTTCTTTATCTCCCCTTTGTCTGGAAGAACTCTGTAACGAAAATTTTTCTTCTGTTCTTCATGTCTCTCATCATTTAACTTTCTTGCCTCTTGCAACAAGTTTTTGATCTTTCCCATCTCTTCCTGTGTTCTGTATCGTCTAATGAACACTTCTTTGAATTCTTGAAGGTCTTTTAGACTTTTTTTTCTCAACAATATTTCCCTACATGTTTCCCCTCTCTCAAAGTTTACTTTTGTTGGTCTCGGCTTTCCTTCCCTCGAATATTTACCTAGTTGGTGTATGTTTACAATATCCTCAGGACCACATACTACTCCAAGCTTTCTTGTCAGGTCTACAACCCTAGCCTTATTTTCTTCAAGTCTCCCCTGCCATGTTGGCTCCTGGGATTCGCTTATGCCTGAGATTACCACTGTCTTCTCCTTATCAAGTGCCTGTCTGATGAGTGGGTTTGCCCTTTCCATCACAACGTCTTTCATTATTTCGATTACTGTCTCTTTATAGTCAACTGTTTGTATGTTTTCCAGTGCCACTACCTTTACAGCCTCTTTTACTGCCACATTCCCCTTTAGTGCATCAGCAAAGGAAGTTTTCATGGCATCATTTTCCATATTCAGCTCCTGGAACTCTTTTCTCAACTGCTCAATGTTTTCCTTAATCTGGACATTCCAAGCAGCAATCTCGTCTCTCTCAGAAGAGAGCAGTGAACTAACATCTAATTCCTTTAGGTTGTCATTCAGCTGTTTGTTTTTATCTTCTTGTTTAGAAATTCTAGATTCTAGTTGACTCTTTTCCCCTTCCAGCTTCTTTATTCTTTTTTCTAGTTCCTTTCTCTCCTGCCCCTGTGCTTTATTTGCTTCCTCCAAAGATCTTATTTGCTCTCTGAGTGTTTCATTCTCTTTCATTTCTCCATCCATATTCCTAATTTTATCATCAAGGCTTATAACCATTGCCTCTAAATTCTTGATATTCCGTTTAAGTCTCCTAATGGCTACCCCTCCTACCGACCCATGGATGGGAGAGGTTTGGGACAGAGATGGCATCATTTTTATGTTCTCCCTCTCACAGAATATAGAAAGAAGACGTGTGTGTGTGTGTGTGTGTGTGTGTGTGTGTTTGTGTCGACATGTGTGTTTGAGAGCATTACTTTCTGTTTAACAGTTCAAGCACTATCTAGTAAACCCTCACAGGCATGTAAAACATGAGTGCATTTGTGAAATGCAAACATTTAAACTCTGGGCTTGAAATCATATACAAATGTTCTACACTTTTGTTTTAAACTCTGTTATCATTCTCTCTCTTGGCGTGAATGCATTTGTCAAAATATGCGATAACAATATGGGGATCACAGTGTGCTAAGTCTAAGAAACAAACGAGTATGTAAATAGTTAATTGCGATCAAAATCAAATGAATAGTCTCGGGGGAATTCCCTTTCAGTTTTAATCACTCCTGTTTTTTACGCTTTTCATTTACTCTTTATTTTATATCACTCTTTAATTTTGCTCATTTATTCAGCCTAAAAAAATTTTTACTTCTATGTTTCATATTCAATAATTTCCTCTCGTTAATATTTAGTCTCGAATTTCATTCTCGATTGACAGTTTTTTTTTCTTATTCAGTATTGATCATAACTTTTTTTTCTTTGACATTGTGTTGCACATCTCCCCCCTGTGTCCATGCACCTAATTGCCTGCCCGTGTTTGTTTAGAACGATGACCACGTGGTGTGGATTCCACACTTCTCAGGTCCAACATCTAAGCTCTAATGAGTAGAATAGGATTTGATCTGGAGGCACAAATCAATATTGTGATTAGCCAGTATTTCCACGTGGAAATTAGGCCCAGGCTCTTGCATGGAACCAAAGTCGTACCTGGCTGCAGCACCCATATCTTATGAGATGGGCGTTTACCTCATTGCAGGACAAGCCAATATCAATAGGAGACTGGCTACCTATCATTCTGATTAGTCTAGGCATAGTCAGAAAGACCCAGTGTCCGCTTCCCTTTTATGTACTTTGTAGCTTCCATTAAGTATGGAGGCAGATAGTCAGTCAGTCAGTATTAAGCAGTCAGATAGAAAACTGCATGCTTTAACTCGGCCACTATGAACAATATGTACTAATTAAATACCATAACACATCTGACACAACCAAACTACAATTGGGGAAGCTATTTCCATATCTACTGTCAGTAACATCGTATATATTTAGACCCTTCATATGTCCTTATCCTATCTGTGTATTTTCATCATTTTTAGGTTAGCTTTGTACCTTCATTTTAAGTCCTAGGTTGAAGTTCCGGTCAGGGTAAAAATTATTCATATATATATATATATATATATATATATATATATATATATATATATATATATATATATATATATATATATATATATATATATATATATATATGTATATATATATATATATATATATATAGTACATACATACATACATAGTACATACATACATACATAGTACATACATACATACATAAATACGTACATAGACAGATAGGTAGATAGATAGATAGATAGTGCTCTCCTCTTGTTTCTTTTTTCTTTGTCACTTGTGCCATCAACCAACTGTCTGATTGTTTCAGTGAAGGTAATGTGTGGCCAATATCCTTTATCGTCTGAACAGTCGTTCCTATCAAGAAATTTTAGATTATTTATAACAAAGTTTAAAGTACTTCCTCTGTTATGAGCCTTCGTTGGTCATCCAACAAAAATATATTTTCTTCTCTTTGATGTTATTTATTTTCTAAACACTTCTTCCCATTAAGATATTCTGAAGAACAATATCACATATTTTATATAGTCTGTTGCTTGCTATTTTAGACTTTTATACTTCCTACCAACATTTTTCTCACTGAAGCAAATATTGCCGATCTTTGTCGTTTCTTACCAAACGAATAATCCATTTTGAACATGATTTTCAAAATCAGGATTGCATAAATCTAAGTAAACTACAGTTGTATATTCAAGTTTTCTCATTCTTCCAATATACTACTCGCCCTTTTGAATTTTTCGTCCGATGTTCTTCCCTACTTGGCCCTCCTAGCAATTCATTCTCTCGAGACTTTCAAAAGAAATATTGCAGTTAAGACTTCCGCGCTAAAATTCAATTTCATCCCGAGTAAATAAAGGTTTTATTGATCTTTAAAACATTTTTTTTTACTGATTCTAGTTTGAATGATTTTTTAACTCGATACTCTGCAAATACACTGGAATCACATATAACTTTTTTATATAATAATAATTTCACTACAAAGTAGTTGCAAATATAATGAAAATGAATGCTCATCTTCATTCAAGAGATGACGATATATAAAATACTTCAGTTTTTCTACACATGAGATTCCCAAGGCCATTATGAGCATTCAATATCATATAATATTGAAAACTGTATTAACACTGAAAAAAATTTCTATGAAATAAAAGCATTTTAGATGATAACATGTCTAAAGTGGATTCATTAGCATTTGTTGTTTATTGTGAAGAATCTGTTGGTTACTTACATTATTCTCTTGATGTATTTTCAACTTCTCATATTACAAGACAATTATTCCTTATAGAGCTTGGTTTAAATATATCTATTTGAATGCTGATGGTGACAAGAACACGAGAACTGGGGGAATAATCATTTTTACCTATATAAAAGTTCCAGTATTGTGAAGTTATTACTTCATCATGAGCCTTACAAATAAAATTACCCTGGTTTATAGACAAAGACA
Organism: Halocaridina rubra; assembly: GCA_037179515.1. Taxonomy (NCBI): domain Eukaryota; kingdom Metazoa; phylum Arthropoda; class Malacostraca; order Decapoda; family Atyidae; genus Halocaridina; species Halocaridina rubra. The sequence continues at coordinate 133,354 of JAXCGZ010017039.1, forward strand.
ATTCACACAATCTCAATGACTTATTGTATCTATCTATATATTAGTAAGTTTCTTCGTTTTTAGAAAAAAGCATTATACAGCTAGGTTTCTTTTTTTACTATTTTGCATCTATGTTAGGTCCCTTCTGTCTTACAACTGAGGCTCATTTATAATCATTTATTTTTCTCGATAAGACAAAGGTCTGCTCTCCCTTCCTTGCAATGATCTTCAAGGTGCGATTTAAAAATCATAGATAAATTTATTCATCGTCATCCGCCTTTTCATGAAACTATACATTGCACTTGCCAGTTTTTGTCATATATAAACAAATATTTAAGATTAATCCATTCATAAAGACGTAGTTCCCTCGTGGCATTTCTTATACCTCGTCATTTTGGTGTCCAGATTACGGAATTACAATAATTATGCATCCCGTCCTTATAACAGTTAGGATAGTTCCAAGCAATACTCTACGTTGCTGTATACATATCATAAGCCTCCGTAGCAGAACTTCTCGAGTAACATGTTTGTGATCTGTTACTATTTTTGGTATTATTTTAGACTTTTAAAAGTGTCTAGTTTTCGGGTAGTTTTATCGTGTTGCAATTCTCAGTTGCACGAGAGGAAGTTTTTAAGATGAAACATGTGGAATGATGATCGGTTTTCCATTACCTACTTGTCTTTCGTTTTTATTGCGATTTTATGCTTTTTATGTAATACATGTCAAAAAAAAAGTTTACATTCTTATTTATAGAATACCTCGAGACTTTGTAATTCATTCTTTTTTAAGAAATACAGAGGATATGTAAGTATATTTAATGCAGAACACTTACAAAATTTTGCTACATAACGTAAATTCATTTCAAAAATTGTCATGATGTTGTCTTTCTGACTAATATTGAGATATTTTTTCATGAATGCCTGATATGCGTGACATGTATATTAATAACATTTATAATGGAACATCAGGTAATCTTATACTATTTTGAAATTTATATTGCTACATGGTGTCTTAAAACCCAGTTTGTAAAGCATACATAAAGCCATATCGTGTGATTTATCATAATTCATGTAGGTCTCTGCACCTACTGGAGTCTTAATCACTCATGAGTTGTTTATTGTAATCTTTTAAATATTGTTGTAGTACATCATACCCATCTGATTTTTGCCTGTAGGTGCTCACAACATGTTCAATGCTTGTTCTTGTAATCTGTAATACTGTCACGTTATTGTCATCCACGACTGTAATACCCGTTGAGGGAATTAGGTTTCAAACATTGGTCTTGGGAGGATAGACTTGACATTTATTCGTGCTATATCGCAGCAGCTTTCCTGCCTCAATGCCTCCGTTTGCTATCAACCTCATTCTTGCTAATTAAAGGTCTAGGCTTAATCCTGGTTATTTACTGACTGTTGACTGACTGACTGAAGGCTGACTAATACGCCACCTGGAGCAGGCTTTTTGATACTTGAGAGAGAGAGCGGAGACTATAAGAGGATTATGTCTATCAAAAGCAATTGCAATAGCATTATGAATGTATATGGACATCCACTGGATTACAGCAAGGTAGCGTGGGCGTGATTTATTGTGGTTGCTATTTCCGGCTGATGCATATGTCCTATAGATAGTAAACAACATATGGCATTTCATGCGGATTCTGGTTTCTGTTTCTAGTAGTAGTTACATATGACATTTATGTCTTATTCAATGATCAAGCACATGTCCTTTTACAGGAAGCTTGTCATAAACACTCACCTACATAAAGAGAACCAGATATTCCTGACAGTATACTGAATCTATAAAGGTTTTGGCACCAATTTCAGTCACATCAATGGAGTTTTTATATATAGCTGCATTCCTCCTTTGCAATGGATGTGTCATAAAACCCTTTTATATGTTATTTATCTGTTGCTTATGGCAGGAGATTATGAAGGGGGATTCCCAGTCACCTTGGTCCGTTCCAATTTGACAACTTCTATGACATACAGGAAAACAAGGTGCATTTTGTTTCTTGCCTCAGGTGAAAGGGGGATGAAAATGCAGAATAAATGAGAAAGACAGAATGAAGGTGGGATGTAAAGGACGCTAAAGTTTCCCTATGGATAGACTGCACCCACCACTAAATATACAGTGGCACGTCTCATCATTATTTGTATCAAAGTCTGAGTGATCTATTGCACTAAAGGCTTTCTTTTACGTATTGGGACCTTCATAATAGTGAATATATTAATTTATATCTATATATTTATTTCTCATACTGAAATCTTAATTCTGGTGCCAGAATAATGAAATATGGGGCATTGTGGGCGGTAAATCTTGGGTGCAATAATGTCATGCTATGTAAAACAACTCAGACTTTTAAGGCTTTTTGCACCTCTTAAGTAGTAGTCTTTTATGTCCATTTCACCCATATCTGATGCATCACAAACTCTCCTACAAATCTGCATATATATATTCACTAACCCCTTGGCTACCAAAAGTTCTGTTATGAAGCCGCAGGAAAGGATATTTCTCTGGTGGAAATATAAATTCTTCATTGCCTTCCTTTGTTGACAGTTTTTGATGAGGTAAACGATACATATGTCACTTGGGAATTCGGATGAGGGTGTTATTGGACATAGAATTCACATTTAATTTCTCTTTCTCGGATAACTGACTTTGCTTGACAGGTTAGATATTACTCTTTTATCATTTTAGTTAATAGTTTATTTGATTTATTTTGGTTTTCGGATATTGCATTATCATGTTGCCTTTACTTTTGCATATGCTATAAATTGTTTTATCCTCTTTGTACATCTCCTTGGGAATTTATTTCTGTGTTGGGCATTCACACATGCAAACACACACACACACACACACACACACAAACACACACACACACACACATGTGCCTGGCGTAGTAAGGGCAGCATATGCATTCTTATCAAATGTAAGGGTAGCCTTCAGGCACATGGACAAGGAAATGTTCAGAAATATTTATGTAACCTATGTGAGGCCAAAACTCGAATATGCAGCCCCCTTTTGGAATCCGCACTTGAAAAAGCACATAGCTAAGCTTGAAAAAGTTCAAAGACATGCCACGAAACTGGTGCCAGAAATACGCAATCTCGGTTATGATGAGAGGCTGAGGGAATTAGACTTGCCATCACTCGAAGCTAGAAGAGTAAGGGGGGATATGGTGACAGTCTTTAAATTCCTTCATGGTTATGATAGAGTGGATAGGGATCGATATTTCGATATGGCTGGCTCTAGAACTAGAGGTCATAGTTTGAAGCTTCGGAAGAAAACTTGTTTGCAGGATGTAAGGAAATACTTTTTCAGTGTAAGAGTAGTTGATAATTGGAATTCGCTAAGCGAGGAGGTAGTTAATGCTACCTCAATCCATAGTTTTAAGGACAGGTATGATAAGTATCACTAAGTCTAAAAATGGAACCGATCAGGAGACGGGAAGATACGAGCTTTGGGCTCTTTCCTGTAAACACAATTAGGTAATCACAATTAGGTAATCACACACACACACACACACACACACACACACACACACACCGCGTTCAGTGACACACGAAATTGCTCCTCTTAAATTTTTAACTGTTTCGAGTGACTAAGTGCTTAGTGGAAAACTTTACCATAATTTCCATAAATCTGAAATCCTGCAGAGTATTGTGAGTACAAAAACTTATATTTGTTGTAAGACGAGACTGTTCATATTAAAGGAAAAAAAATTGAGAACTTTTTCGTGAGGAAGAGAGAGAAGCTGCCGTCCAGTTCTGCCTTGAGGGAAATCTAGAAGAGTTGCCAGAGGTGGAGCCATCACATCACATTACCTAATTTTTTGTGTAAACTGGGGAAAGCTCTTAAGCCGTTTACCATGATCCTGTGGTTCTATATATTGTTAAAATCAGTATCCTTCCCATTTATATTAACTAGTTAGTTAGTTCGATACACGAAAAAATTTAATAATAAAAGAAAAAAAAATTACCAAATACCCACCTGTCAACAGTACTGAGTTAAGTTGCCAAGTAGTACAGCAGTCTTATTTTCTTCATTTTTTTGCTTTTCTTTTAGCTTTCTCTTTTACTATTTTGTTATTTTGTATATATATTGAGTTAAATGTAAAGTCTAATCCCGTGATAACATATCTTGGTTAGCAAGTCAGTTTATCAGTTAGGAAGAATATATAACAGAAACAGGTGGGTGCCACCTCAAACACAAATTCGAATTTTCCTTCAGGTTTGACTCTTGTTTTTCTTTTTCTTTTTATACTTAAATTACCATGGTCAAGTTTTTAAGTTAAGAAGTGTGTTACCAGAAAGGAGACAAACTGAGTCACTAAATAGCACTTATATGGAGATATAAAAATTCTGTGTGAAGCTAAATTAGAAGTTTTTCTCTTTTCTTTTTTTTCCTCTTTCTCGTCTTCTTTCTATATTCTGTGAGAGGGAGAACATAAAAATGAAGCCATCTCTGTCCCAAACCTCTCCCACCCATGGGTCGGGAGAAGGTGTAGTCATCAGGGGACTTAAACAGAGAATCAAGAAGTTAGAGGAAATGGTTATAAGCCTTGATGATAAAATTCGGAATATGGATGGAGAAATGAAAGAGAATGAAACACTCAGAGAACAAATAAGATCTTTGGAGGAAGCAAATAAAGCACAAGGGCAGGAGAGAAAGGAACTAGAAAAAAGAATAAAGAAGCTGGAAGGGGAAAAGAGTCAACTAGAATCTAGAATTTCTAAACAAGAAGATAAAAACAAACAGCTGAATGACAACCTAAAGGAATTAGATGTTAGTTCACTGCTCTCTTCTGAGAGAGACGAGATTGCTGCTTGGAATGTTCAGATTAAGGAAAACATTGAACAGTTCAGAAAAGAGTTCCAGGAGCTGAATATGGAAAATGATGCCATGAAAACGTCCTTTGCTGATGCACTAAAGGGGAATGTGGCAGTAAAAGAGGCTGTAAAGGTGGTGGCACTGGAAAACATACAAACAGTTGACTATAAAGAGACAGTAATCGAAAAAATGAAAGACGTTGTGATGGAAAGGGCATACCCACTCATCAGACAGGCACTTGATAAGGAGAAGACAGTGGTAATCTCAGGCATAAGTGAATCCCAGGAGCCAACATGGCAGGGGAGACTTGAAGAAAATAAAGCTAGCGTTGTAGACCTGATAAGAAAGCTTGGAGTAGTATGTGGTCCTGAGGATATTGTAAACATACACCAACTAGGTAAATATTCGAGGGAAGGAAAGCCGAGACCAACAAAAGTAACCTTTGAGAGAGGGGAAACATGTAGGGAAATAATGTTGAGAAAAAAAGGTCTAAAAGACCTTCAAGAATGCAAAGAAGTGTTCATTAGACGATACAGAACACAGGAAGAGATGGGAAAGATAAAAAACTTGTTGCAAGAGGCAAGAAGGTTAAATGATGAAAGAAATGAAGAAGAGAAGAAAAATTTTCGTTACAGAATACTTCCAGACAAAGGGGAGATAAAGAAGATAATGACAGAAGATCAGGGGATGGGGCCTCATTAAGATTGTTATACACAAATGCTGATGGATTAGCTGGTAAGGCAGTAGAATTAAAAGATAGGATTCACAACAGTAAGGCAGATATAGTAGCAATTACAGAGACTAAGTTGAGTGAGGACATAAACAGTGTCACAGTTTTTCCTAAGGGCTTCAGAATACTAAGGGTCGAAAGATCTGAGAGGACTGGTGGAGGGATAGCACTGCTCATAAGTGAGAGGATTCAAGTTGAAGAAATAAACTTGGCTATAGAAAGTGAGTTCAGGGAATTTCTTGTTGCTCGCATAAATACTGGGTCAGAGAGCATTATAATAACTGTTGTATGCAACCCACCAAGGAACCAAAATAGGCTTGAAGTTTATGAGGAAAGTCATATAGGTACTATTGAAGTCATAAACTCAGTTGTTAACATGGTACGGGAGAAAAAATGTAGGATTTTGATTATGGGAGACTTTAATCATAAAGAGATAGATTGGATAAATCTTGACCCACACAGTGGTGAGGACTCATTTGGGGCAAGATTCCTAGATTGCGTGCAAGGGAATTTCCTACACCAACATGTAATGGAACCAACAAGAGCCAGGGGTGGAGATGAGCCATCACTACTTGATCTAGTGTTCACAGATAATGTGTTGGATATTGAAAAAATTGAGTATGAACCACCAATTGGAAAGAGTGACCACTGTGTGTTGTTGATGGAGTATATCATTGAAGACATTCTTCCTGAGAGTAGAGGCACTGGGGACATGAGAAGGAACTATCCGAAAGGAAATTACATCAAAATGAATGAGCTTTTTGCAGTTATTGACTGGAGAACCTTATTTTACAACAAATCTGTACAAGAAATGTATGACATCTTTTGTGAGAAATATGGGAAGATAGTAGATTGCTGCATACCTGTCACCAAAGTAGGTGTAATTCATGCCAGAGAGAAATGGTTCGATAATGGGTGTAAAAGAGCTAAGGAGTGGAGAGACAAATGCTGGAAAAGGTATAGGAGGAGAAAAAACATAAATGCCTGGCAAACCTACAAAAGAGCAAGAAATGACTACCTAAGTAAAAGGAGAGAGGCAGAGAGAGATTATGAGAGGGACATCACCAGGAAGGCTAAAGAAAATCCCAAGCTTTTCCACAGCTTTATGAGAGGAAAACTGAAGGTAAAAGAACAGGTTTTAAGGCTAAAGAGAGCGGATGGAAGCATAACTGAGACGGACGAAGAGATCTGCAAAGAATTGAACAAGGAGTTTCAGTCAGTATTTACAGTAGAAAATACCCCACCCCCTCAGATTGCAGTGATAGAAGCTCAAGGGCCGGTATTAGAGAACATCAACCTTACAGCCACAGAGGTATGCAAAGCGCTGATGGATTTAGATGTTCATAAAGCTACAGGTCCTGATGACATATCCCCTCATGTGCTTAAAAAATGCACAAACACAATATCAGTGGCACTAAGTATCATATTTAAGGAGTCACTGGAGTCGGGGGAGATTCCAAGATGCTGGAAACAAGCAAATGTGATACCTATCTTCAAAAAGGGAAGGAGGGATACGGCTCTGAACTATAGACCAGTTTCCTTGACCAGCATAGTTTGCAAACTTATGGAGAAACTACTAAGGAAACATATCTCTCTTCACTTGGAATCCTTCAACTTTTTGTCAGTGAGGCAACATGGCTTCAGAGAAGGAAGATCAACAGTAACAAACTTATTAGAATTTTATGATGAGGTAAGCCAAATCTTACAGGAAAGAGAGGGCTGGGCAGATTGCGTATTCCTAGACTTCCAGAAAGCGTTTGACACTGTTCCACATGGGAGACTTATTAGGAAGCTGCAATCAATGGCTAGAATAGGTGGAAATGTCTTGGAATGGATAAAAACTTACTTAGAAGGAAGGGAACAGAGGGTTAGAGTAAGACACTCAGTGTCTGAATGGAGAAGAGTTAGTAGTGGAGTTCCACAGGGTTCAGTTTTAGGGCCACTTTTGTTCCTTGTATATGTAAATGACCTACCAGAGTCTGTAAATTCATTCATGAATATGTTTGCAGATGATGCAAAGATTGTGAAGAAAGTAAAAAACGAGAACAATGGTAGAGAACTTCAGGAGGATCTAAATAATCTACATGAGTGGTCAGAAAAGTTGCTAATGAAATTCAATACTTCAAAATGTAAGGTAATGAGAATGGGTACAAGTGCAAGAAGGCCCAAGCTTGACTACTCGGTGGCTGGAGTACAACTTCAAGAGACAGAAAATGAGAGAGATCTAGGAGTAAACATACTGGCAGATTTGTCTCCAGAAATACATATAAATGGCGTAGTAAGGGCAGCATATGCATTCTTATCAAATGTAAGGGTAGCCTTCAGGCACATGGACAAGGAAATGTTCAGAAATATTTATGTAACCTATGTGAGGCCAAAACTCGAATATGCAGCCCCCTTTTGGAATCCGCACTTGAAAAAGCACATAGCTAAGCTTGAAAAAGTTCAAAGACATGCCACGAAACTGGTGCCAGAAATACGCAATCTCGGTTATGATGAGAGGCTGAGGGAATTAGACTTGCCATCACTCGAAGCTAGAAGAGTAAGGGGGGATATGGTGACAGTCTTTAAATTCCTTCATGGTTATGATAGAGTGGATAGGGATCGATATTTCGATATGGCCGGCTCTAGAACTAGAGGTCATAGTTTGAAGCTTCGTAAGAAAACTTGTTTGCAGGATGTAAGGAAATACTTTTTCAGTGTAAGAGTAGTTGATAATTGGAATTGGCTAAGCGAGGAGGTAGTTAATGCTATCTCAATCCATAGTTTTAAGGACAGGTACGATAAGTATCACTAAGTCTAAAAATGGAACCGATCAGGAGACGGGAAGATACGAGCTTTGGGCTCTTTCCCGTAAACACAATTAGGTAATCACAATTAGGTAATCACACACACACACACACACACACATATATATATATATATATATATATATATATATATATATATATATATATATATATATATATATATATATATATATATATATATATATATATATATATATATATATATATATATATATATATATATATATATATATATATATATATATATATATATATATATATATATATATATATATATATATATATATTTATATATCATATAATATCATATTTTACCCCGGCCAGGACTCTAATCTAGGACACATAATTACTCTGCCAAGGCGCTATCAACTACACCACAGAAGGTTAAAATGAAAACCAACCTTACAACTTAACTGCTATACTAGGAATGAACGCATTCTATCTGAATGCTTTTATGTTCATATATATTACAGTTTCTCCCAACCTCACTCGTGGCTTCGTTAATTCAAATCCCAGTCTAATTAGGGATCAACAAAAATCAAATGAGCACACTACCATATGTGAAAACATGAATCATATTTTACCAAGACCGGGATTCGAACTTAGGACACATAATCACTGTGCCAAGGCGCTACTAAGTGCACCACAGAAAGTTAAAAAAAACAACGCGCTCATAGCCCAGAGAGATAATTGCCCTTATGAGACCTGAGCACTAAGAAAACATTAAGGCAAAGAGAAAGGAGAAGATCAAGGACAAGACAGAAATAAGGAAATGATAAAAAATTGGATAAGGACCGGCTGGAAGAAGAGTCGAATTATATATATATATATATATATATATATATATATATATATATATATATATATATATATATATATATATATATATATATATATATATATATATATATATATATATATATTTATTTATTATTTTTTTTTTATTTATTTATTTTTTTTTTTAGTGTGACACCGGGACAGGCAGAAACTGCCCTCATCTTTAAAGGCCAGAGCATGAAAGAATACCGCGACGAAGGAAAAGAAAAAGGTTAAGAACTAGGCAGAGATGAGGTAAAGTCACACAAAGGAAAACGACAGACAGGAAAAACATTCAAAGTACAGACGACCCAGAGATATGGAGGACTAGGCTCTGTGATGACAATAGTTCTGCTTTTTGAAGGATGATAGGTTATAAGAATTAAGAAAGACAAAAGGAGATAGAGAGTTCCAGAGTCTGGAGTTAGATGGGAAGAAGCAGTCAGCGCACCAACCAATCCGAGCGCTACAAATCTCCACACAGCACCTGTGAGATGAGGCTGATTGGAGAGTGTTACGCAGCCTTGGTAGTGGGGGAGGGATGCAACTCGCCAAATCATTAGAGCAGCGATGGAACTAGTAGCGATAGAAAATAGAAAGGGAAGATTCCTTACGGCGAAGAGAGAGAGAATCCAAATTAGAAGTAAGAGAAGGATCATTAATGAAGCTGACTGCCTTAGATTCAATTCAATCAAGAAGATAAGTATAAGAAGAAGCACCCCAGATGTGTGAGCAGTATTCTAAGCAGGGACAGATAAGACCAATATAAATTTTAAGTAACTGTGAAGAAGAAAAGTAATGAAGTAAACGAAACAAAACCCCCAATTATTTGGATGAAGATTTAGAAATTTGAGAATGTGCTTCCTCCAAGACAACTTAGAGGCTATATGGATTCCTAATATGTTGATAGAATTAAGAGGGTGAATTTCGTTAGTTTCGAAGACAATAGGTTATCAGTAGGAGAAGAAGATAAAGAGATAGCCAGAAACTGTGTCTTGGAGGCATTGAACTTAATTAAATTTTGAGTGCACCACTCAGATACTCTCTGCAAATCAGAGTTGAGAGTAGAAGAAAGAGCGATACAAGACTGATTACAAATAGGAGATGAAGATTGTTAAGAAAATGCAGAGGAAAAGTGAAGGGTAGAATCATCAAAAATGCATGAAGAAGAGAGGATGATGGGGATTGTAGAAGATCATTGATGATGAGAAGGAACAGAGTAGGTGAAAGAACAGAGCCCTGTAGAGCCCCACTGGTAACAGAGAAAGGCCTAGATGTCACACCATCAACAATACAGATATAAAACAGTCAGTAAGAAAACTGGAAATCAGAAAACAGAAAGAAATGATAAAGCAATAGGCAGGGAGTTTGGCGACCAGAGCCTGTCAAAAGCCTTAGAGATATGAAGGGCGAAGACAGAGGATTCCCCATAGTTCCTCAGAGAAGATGACCATACATGATTAAGATAGGACAGGAGATCACCAGTGGATCTTGCCTTGTGGAAGCCGTACTGGTGATCGAAGAAGAGTGAGTTAGATTCTAGGCGTTTCAAGAAGTGAGCATTGAGCAAAGTTTCAAAAACATTAGCAATAGAGGAGGTAAGGGCAAAGGTCAGTAGTTTGAAGGAATAGATCGGTCACCCTTCCTAGGAACAGGTTGAAAAAGAGCATGTTTCCAAGATGACGGATAGATACTGGTTGACAAAATGAGGTGAAACAGATGGCAAAGTATGAGAGCCAGTTCATCTGCAAACTCCTTAAGGAACATTGCAGGGATATCATCGGGACCAGATGCCTTGTTCGTCTTTAGCGAGCAAAAAAACCTTATGAACTTTGCATGAAGAAAGGATAAGGGAGGGCATAGGGCTAGAGAGGGGTAAAGATTGAGGAACATTTGTGCTGGAATCATTTATAGAAGAGTTGGCAGAAAAATGAGAGCCAAAGAAGTGGATTTGTCGGTGGGAGAACAAGCTATAGAACCATCAGATCGAATGAGAGGGGGAAAGCTTGAGTTAGAGAAGATTATGGAGAGGTTTTTGGCTAAAGACCAAAAGCATTGTCATTGGGAGAGGAGTTAAGGTTATCAACTTTCATTCTTATAAAGGAAGCCTTAGACCTTCGAATCTGAGCAGTACAGCGATTCCTAGCCAAAATAAAAGCAGAGCGAGTTAAATTGGAAGGAGAAGTTTGGTAAGATCGTTGTGCCAGATTCCTGGCCTGGATAATCATGGAGCAGGCATGGTCAAACCAAGGTTCATGGGGAGAGAACGTTTGTGTAGAAGAGGGGATGTATGCCTCCATTCCCTAGGTCATGATCTCGGTAGCTTTTATAGCTACCTGATCATAGTTGCGGGACAGAAAGCAGTAGTCATCCCAAGGGAAGTCAAAGAGGAAGTTACGCAAATTTTCATGATGAGATTGAGACTTGAATTAAATGCTAAAAGGAAGCCACAAGTGAGGTTGGGGAATCTGTAATATGAACATAGTGGCATTCCTAAGTATAGCAGATATAAGCTATAAGGTTGGATTCCTTTTAACCTTCTGTGGTGTAGTGGTAACGCCTTGACTTAGTAATCATAAGTCCTAGGTTCGAGTCCCGATCGGGGTAAAAGAATGATTCATGTTTTCATATATGTAATGTGCTTATCTGGTTATTTCAAGGCCAGAATGAGATTGAGACTTGAATTAAATGCTAAAATGAAGCCACGATTGAGGTTGGGGAATCTGTAATATGAACATAGTGGCATTCAGTTAGAATGCGTTCATTCCTAAGTACAGCAGATATAAGCAATAAGGTTGGATACCTTTTAACCTTCTGTGGTGTAGTGGTAGCGCCTTGACTTAGTAATCATAAGTCCTAGGTTCGAGTCCCCGTAGGGGTAAAAGAATGATTCATGTTTTCACATATGTAATGTGCTTATCTGGTTATTTCATGGCCCGAATGAGATTCAGACTTGAATTAAATGCTAAAATGAAGCCACGAGTGAGGTTGGGGAATCTGTAATATGAACCTAGTGGCATTCAGTTAGAATGCGTTCATTCCTAAGTATAGCAGATATAAGCTATAAGTTTGGATTCCTTTTAACCATTTCTGGTGTAGTGGTAGCCCCTTGACTTAGTAATCATAAGTCCTAGGTTCGAGTCCCGGTCGGGATAAAAGAATGATTCATGTTTTCACATATGTAATGCACTTATCTGGATATATATATATATATATATATATATATATATATATATATATATATATATATATATATATATATATATATATATATATATATATATATATATATATATATACACGAGATAATATATACTTATATATTTACGAGGTAATGTATACTTATATATGTACGAGGTAATATATACTTATATATGTACGAGGTAATATATACTTATATATGAGTGTACTTTACATATATATATATATATATATATATATATATATATATATATATATATATATATATATATATATATATATATATATATATATATATATATATATATATATATATATATATATATATATATATTTAACTATCTTCTTTCCATATGTAACTAAAATGTGGTAAAGTAGTCGAACATTATCTGGAACACGAATTTAGAAATAAAAAGTTAGTTCCTTGCATTTTGCCCTAGTCTCCATTTTACAATTATTGTTTCTCTTTTTATATACAATTTATTTAACAGTTAAGCAGCCTTCAAAAGAAAATGCATACTACTTCTCTTTGGGGGATAGTTATTTCATAGCTTACATCTTTTTGCCTTTATAACTATTTGTAGTGATGACATAGGTTGGCAGTTTATCATTCTTATTATTATGAATTAGTGACTCCCCCAATCATTGCTTTTCCTTAAAGGACAGTCTGCTTTATTGTCTGTTACACTATGACGCTGTAATTACCATTTAAGCATACAAGAAAAATTCATTTTGCTCTCCTTAAATCGGCGTTAGAAGCAAGCCAGCCCAACTTTGCATTGCTAGTCCACTGCTTGCATTAATGGAGAGCGTTGGTGGCGGATCTGATGTCCAGCCTTAAAACTTTTAGCCAAACCAAATACAAGCCTCCGAAAGGCCGATGGAAAGCAGTTATTACATAAGAATATGCTATTCTTCTCCTTTTTTCCGTATCTTTAAGCTTCCATTATTTTGTTTTCTTTGTAATTGAATTTTTAATAATATTTATCAATATGTTCGGGCATTACTTATATATATATATATATATATATATATATATATATATATATATATATATATATATATATATATATATATATATATATATATATATATTCTCTTATCCCTAGTTACGATCCTATTAACCTTACTTGTTCACGGCTTTACCTGCCTATTTATTTGTAAATCTGCTTTTATACTTAATAGCATACTATAAAAATATATTTATACAACTAGTTACCTAAATATATTCCTACCATTTAATGAATGCTTTATCTCCCTAATTACATTGTATACATATTTACTTAGCTATCCTTATACCTGCATACTTGCTTGCCAATCTATTAAGGTACTTTACTGCTTCTCTACTTACTTGATTTTATATATATATATATATATATATATATATATATATATATATATATATATATATATATATATATATATATATATATATATATATATATATATATATATATATATATATATATATATATATATATATATATATATATATATATATATAGTGTCCCGCATCTGCTTGCCTATTTATTTACCGACCAGTCTATTTACATCTGAATTGCATGATTATTTATACAGATACCGATTTATTTACATTCCTACTTTTAGAGAGCTTACCTATCTGTGTATATAAATATCTAGCAATCTAAAGTAAACTAATCTGCTCGCATGTATACCAGTTTGCTTACATAATGATGATACTCCCACATCTGTCTAACTGCTCAGCTGTTAGTATTCAATAGCTTGCCTTTTACATGCCTTTTCAACTCCAATAATCCAAGTACTTGCTGACACATATGCATAAACGCACAGACATACATATACATGCCTGCACAACACACTAATATCGTAAACCCCCATATTAATTAGTACGAAATATTACATATCACTAATTCTTTTTCGCGTTGAATTATAGAAAAAAGATTTGTCTGCCGTACCAATGGACCCGAGTTCGAACACCCCAGTGAAAATCTCACTCATAGAGTGAAAACAGATTATTTTAAATTTACCTATAATTGTTTCTCTTTGAATTATTAGTATCAAAGGCCTTTCTAAATTCCCATGAACATGGCAGGATATAATAGGGCTAATTTCATTAATGAGTTTTAATTGGTCAAATTTTAGTGTATGAATCTATTGTTATAATAACTGAAAGAGTCGTTAGAGGGCATATGAAACTTTGTATTTCACTGTTATCTATCCTTTATAGTTATGCAGGTCCCATGGCTGATGCACTTTTTCAATGAAGTACTCCAACAACAGCTAGTTTGCTTTAGAATAACACATGAGTTTACCTTGAATTGACTATCATGTTTGGTTTTTATGTTATTTACATTGCCATATTCATGCACTGACTACGTTCATTTTGTATTTTTCATCCAAGTCTACTTAACAATATATTTTAGCTTCATCAATTTGATAATCAACTATTTTTTGTTAGCAAAAGCCCAGCTTCTTGCATTTATCTCTTAATACTTTTTTAATATATGTCATAGTAACTGTTGTTTTCTTTTCCATAACAGAACAAATATAATAAGTTTGTATTAAAATCTTCTTTCTCTGCCTATAATCTGTAAATATTTTTGTGCTCATAATATGTCTGCTTATCATTTTAGCTTTCTTTGGTTTGCTTTGAGTAATAGTAGTAATAGGCAATGCTAAGAGGAGTAGTTGGCATATGTGTGGATCGTGGTGAATGCGTTTCTTGGCTCGGCCACCCTCCATACAAGGGAGAATGGGGTCATGATATTTACTACGATATCACATATCTTGTAATGAAATAATTCATTCGATGCTTTAATCTTTTATAACAGCGTTTCTACTTACTCAAATATTAGATTTCAAGCACCCAAGTCTAGTGTCTGTTTTTCATTTGAGTGATATAAAAAATAAAATACCTCGGACTTTGATGATATAATCTTCTATCAAAGTCATTTTTATCTTGCACCGTCAATTCTATTTGTCTGTTGATGCTTGACCTTGTACCAAGTAATGCTAACCGATAAAAAATATGGTATTATTACTCATCTTCATAACAATTGTATTGAAAGCTGTAACTGGACACGTTTATTTAATATATCTATATTAAATGATTATTAAACACCTACATTTGTTGCCTGCTTTTGCTGAAGATAGTTTTAACACTAATATAATCATTTACCAGATTTCGTTATCTTGTCTTAAATACTACTTCAGAAATCATCCGACAACTGTTTTTAAGCTTTAGCGAAATATTCGGAAAAAGTTATTCACTTCCAGTTGTATAATAACTCAAAGTTATGCAACTATTATGCTCAAGTTTTGCATAAATTGAAAAGTTATATTATATGTTTGCGTTACTGTTCATTTGTTATCACAAATCAACTTCCACATCTTATGTCACGTTTGTGTTTTGTCTATATCATATATTGCTGCTGCTACTTAGTGCTAAATAATCCCTTCTATCAATCACAGAAGTATATTGTCTTGCACTAAATTCAGTCGCATTATTGTTTAGTATTTCATTTCTATTCTTGCTCATGTGTGTTTCTTTTATCTCTGACTAGATTGATGTCTCTTTATTAATTTACCTGACACTTGTACTTGTTGGCATATTTTAGCTAAAAAAAAAATAAAAAACTCAAATAATCAAACCTGTCTCGTTTTAGCCTTCTGTCAACTTATTCTGTCTCCTTTACCATATGAATGTGGAGCCATATTCAAAATAATTAACAAAGTTCAGTCAATGGCTTACAAAGTGGTACACGGTAATAAGGATACACGGTCATCAGTATGTAATATTGCTTAGCACTTCAAATGTCTATGTATTTTTAGTGTACCTGCATACGGCTTCCTCTTCTCCTTATTACTGTAATTATATTATTTTTTTATTAACTGTTGTTGTTACTTTAACTTTAACTTACATGATTTTTATGATGTTATGAATAATGATACAATTACCATATCATCATCATGATGTTATTTTTTGTAGTAAGGACATATTTGCCCTCATCAAAGCCTGAGCTCTTGAAGACACTGTTCTATTACAGAATCCATGCTTAATCCCCAGGAAGTAACACATGAAGTTAGGGGAGATGAATTCGTGACCACCAGGAGAGCAATATCCCATGAGCTACCGATTGTCATGAAGCTTTACTTAAAAAGTACTATAGCTCTATTGCTCAGAGTCTTGCTTAGTGCTGTCATAAATAGTGCAATAAATAATAATAGCATGCACTCTAATTCTAGAACATACACACACTCAAAATATTGCACACACACACACACACATACATGGTAACAGTCTTTAAATTCCTTCATGATTATGATAGAGTGGATGGGGATCGATATTTTGATATGGCTGGCTCTAGAACTAGAGGTCATAGTTTGAAGCTTCGTAAGAGAACTTCTTCAGAGAATGTAAGGAACTACTTTTTAGTGTAAGAGTAGTTGATAATTGGAATTCGCTAAGCGAAGAGGTAGTTAATGCTAAATCAATAAATAGTTTTAAGGACAGATATGATAAGTATCACTAAGTACAAAATGGAACTAATCAGGAGGATGGAAGATACAAGCTCTGGTCTTTTTCTCGTAAGCACAATTAGGTAATCACAATTAGGTAATCTCTCTCTCTCACACACACACACACACACACACACACACACACACACACACACACACACACACACTATAGACCAGTTTCCTTGACCAGCATAGTTTGCAAAGTTATGGAGAAACTACTAAGGAAACATATCTCTCTTCACTTGGAATCCTTCAACTTTTTGTCAGTGAGGCAACATGGCTTCAGAGAAGGTAGATCAACATTAACAAACTTATTAGAATTTTATGATGAGGTAAGCCAAATCTTACAGGAAAGAGAGGGCTGGGCAGATTGCATATTCCTAGACTTCCAGAAAGCGTTTGACACTGTTCCACATGGGAGACTTATTAGGAAGCTGCAATCAATGGCTAGAATAGGTGGAAATGTTTTGGAATGGATAAAAACTTACTTAGAAGGAAGGGAACAGAGGGTTAGAGTAAGACACTCAGTATCTGAATGGAGAGGAGTTAGTAGTGGAGTTCCACAGGGTTCAGTTTTAGGGCCACTTTTGTTCCTTGTATATGTAAATGACCTACCAGAGTCTGTAAACTCATTCATGAATATGTTTGCACATGATGCAAAGATTGTGAAAAAAGTAAGAAACGAGAACAATGGTAGAGAACTTCAGGAGGATCTAAATAATCTGCATGAGTGGTCAGAAAAGTGGCTAATGAAATTCAATACTTCAAAATGTAAGGTAATGAGAATGGGTACAAGTGCAAGAAGGCCCAAGCTTGACTACTCGGTGGCTGGAGTACAACTTCAAGAGACAGAAAATGAGAGAGATCTAGGAGTAAACATACTGGCAGATTTGTCTCCAGAAATACATATAAATGGCATAGTAAGGGCAGCATATGCATTCTTATCAAATGTAAGGGTAGCCTTCAGGCACATGGACAAGGAAATGTTCAGAAATATTTATGAAACCTATGTGAGGCCAAAACTCGAATATGCAGCCCCCTTTTGGAATCCGCACTTGAAAAAGCACATAGCTAAGCTTGAAAAAGTTCAAAGACATGCCATGAAACTGGTGCCAGAAATAAGCAATCTCAGTTATGATGAGAGGCTGAGCGAATTAGACTTACCATCACTCGAAGCTAGAAGAGTGAGGGGGGATATGGTGACAGTCTTTAAATTCCTTCATGGTTATGATAGAGTGGATAGGGATCGATATTTTGATATGGCTGGCTCTAGAACTAGAGGTCATAATTTGAAGCTTCGTAAGAAAACTTCTTCGCAGGATGTAAGGAAATACTTTTTCAGTGTAAGAGTAGTTGATAATTGGAATTGGCTAAGCGAGGAGGTAGTTAATGCTATCTCAATCCATAGTTTTAAGGACAGGTATGATAAGTATCACTAAGTATAAAATGGAAGCGATCAGGAGACGGGAAGATACGAGCTTTGGGCTCTTTCCCGTAAACACAATTAGGTAATCACAATTAGGTAATCACACACACCCACACACAATGAATTACATGAGTCCATTAAATGGAGTGAAATGTCTTCTTTGCCATTTTAAGGATGTCCTTTTCACCCTCAGAGAATTTAGAACCTAAATACATTTTTAGAGCGCCTCTCTCTCTCTCTCTCTCTCTCTCTCTCTCTCTCTCTCTCTCTCTCTCTCCTCTCTCTCCTCTCTCTCTCTCTCTCTCTCTCTCTCTCTCTCTCTCTCTCTCTCTCTCTCTCTCTCTCTCTCTCTCTCTCTCCTCTCTCTCTCTCTCTCTCTCTCTCTCCTTTTTATTAGTTTGCTTTTCCCATTTTTCTTCTTCATCTCATTTTCTGATATATTTATAAAAACTTAGTAGGTTCATAATGTTTAGTGGCACCACATGAATGTGGGATATACTGAATACAAAGAAATTGATCTGATTCGCTTTTGTTTGTCTTCATTTTCGGCGGAAAATGAATTGTGATTCACGGATGGAATGAAATTGAAATTGTCTAATACTAGCATGTTGAAAAACAAGCTTTACAGACACAAACACACATTAACACACACACACACACACATATATATATATATATATATATATATATATATATATATATATATATATATATATATATATATATATATATATATATATATATATATGGATTCGGTTTTACGTCACTAACTCCCTTTTCTACTAAGGGTTAGGACGGTTGCCTTCTTGCGAAGGATTTGTATTGGCAGATGTAATCGTTACACTGAGTGTGTGCCCTTACTAACCTCAGTCCGTGACGGGGCGCGAACCCTTGACCTGCCACTTCAGAGTCGCGGACGCTACCATTCCGCCACGGAGACTACCTCTATATATATATATATATATATATATATATATATATATATATATATATATATATATATATATATGTATATATATGTATATATATGTATATATATGTATATATATATATATATATATATATATATATATATATATATATATATATATATATATATATATATATATATATATATATATATATATATATATATATATTATATATATGTATATATATATATATATATATATATATATATATATATATATATATATATATATATATATATATATATATATATATATATATATATATATATATATATATATATATATATATACATATATACATATATATATACATATACATATATATATATATATATATATATATATATATATATATATATATATATATATATATATATATATATATATATATATATATATATATATATATATATATATATATATATATATATATATATATATATATATATATATATATACTCATATTGGTGATGACAGTAGAGAGAAAAATCTCCCACTGAGGTAACATATGTCTTTTTCCGAAACTGGTTTTTTTTACATAAGTTTCTGGAAGTCCAGATTTTCCAGCTTTCGAATGCCTCAAGCCTCCATCGTCGGGTAGTTGAATAAACACTGATGAATGGAGCTTTCTTGGAAAAAGACGAGGGTTGGAAAGCTCTGCTTCCACATGGGAAAAGTATATTTTTCCAAAACTAAGTGTTCAACAACCAGTATTTAAGACTTAGTGTTCCTCGGGGCTTGTCCTATGAACCTGGTGATATAATGTGAAGGAAGGGAATATCTGGATGACTATTGTTAAGAAACGGCATCAGATGGGACTGATGTGTGTGTGTGTGTGTGTGTGTGTGTGTGTGTGTGTGTGTGTGTGTGTGTGTGTGTGTGTGTGTGTGTGTGTGTGTGTGTGTGTGTAGGTGATGTTGTATTTGTGTGTGTATGCGTGCAGGTGTGTGTGTGTGTGTGTGTATGTGTGTGTTTGTAAGTACCTAATTGTGATTACCTAATTGTGTTTACGGGAAAGAGCACAAAGCTCATATCTTCCCGTCTCCTAATCGATTCCATTTTGTACTTAGTGATACTTATCATACCTGTCCTTAAAACTATGGATTGAGATAGCATTAACTACCTCCTCGCTTAGCCAATTCCAATTATCAACTACTCTTACACAGAAAAAGTATTTCCTTACATCCTGCAAAGAAGTTTTCTTACGAAGCTTCAAACTATGACCTCTAGTTCTAGAGCCGGCCATATCAAAATATCGATCCCTATCCACTCTATCATAACCATGAAGGAATTTAAAGACTGTCACCATATCCCCCTTCAATCTTCTAGCTTCGAGTTATAGTAAGTCTAATTCCCTCAGCCTCTCATCATAACTGAGATTGGGTAATTCTGGCACCAGTTTCGTGGCATGTCTTTGAACTTTTTCAAGCTTAGCTATGTGCTTTTTCAAGTGAGGATTCCAAAAGAGGGCTGCATATTCAAGTTTTGGCCTCACATAGGTTACATAAATATTTCTGAACATTTCCTTGTCCATGTGCCTGAAGGCTACCCTTACATTTGATACGAAGGCATATGCTGCCCTTACTATGCCAATTATATGTATTTCTGGAGAAATCTGCCAGTATGTTCACTCCTAGATCTCTCTCATTTTCGGACTCTTGAAGTTGTACTCCAGCCACCGAGTAGTAAAGTTTGGGCCTTCTTGCACTTGTACCCATTCTCATTACATTGCATTTTGAAGTAGTGAGTTTCTTAGCCACTTTTCTGACCACTCATGCAGACTATTTAGATCTTCCTGAAGTTTTTACCATTGTTCTCGTTTTCTACTTTCTTCACAATCTTTGCGTCATCTGCAAACATATTCATGAATGAATTTACAGACTCTGGTAGGTCATTTACATATACAAGGAACAAAAGTGGCCCTAAAACTGAACCCTGTGGAACTCCACTACTAACTCTTCTCCATCCAGACACTGAGTGTCTTACTCTAACCCTCTGTTCCCTTCCTTCAAAATAAGTTTTTATCCATTCCAAGACATTTCCACATATTCTAGCCATTGCTTGCAGCTTCCTAATAAGTCTCCCATGTGTGTGTGTGTGTGTGTGTGTGTGTGTGTGTGTGTGTGTGTGTGTGTGTGTGTGTGTGTGTGTGTGTGTGTGTGTGTGTGTGTGTGTGTGTGTGTGTGTGTGTGTGCGTGTGCGTGTCTTTGCAATTGTCATTTGGGACACAGTGGATTATTATTCAAGGCCTGTAACCCAACAGCTTACGTCTGGCTACGGAATCACCAGAGCTTCTTTAGAACATAAAGAAGTGGTAACGTGCTGGCTTCGCATTCACGAGGTCGAAAGATCGGTTCCCGTCCAAGACCGAGAGATTAATCTGTTTACTGGCAGGAACTGCTGTGGTTGGACACCACAGTGGGTGGTTGGGGCTTGCCCTGGCTGACGAATACCCATTGTATTGAAATGGAAATAAAGTTTGTTTGTTTTGTTCTGTTTTGTTTGATTTATTACCCTCCCCTCATCCTGGCAAGAAGAAATATTTAGATTGAACTGCTCTTGCATTCTGTCGATTCTGTCGATTCTGTCTTTAAGAGGAAGAGGGGGTAGCGGACTTGTTTCCCTGTCTCTTAATCATCTTAATAAGGTTCATTTTGTGGGTTTATCTTTTGTAGTATCATAATATAATGAAAACTAGTAATATTAATAATAAAAATTAATAATAATAATAATAATAGTAATAATAATAATAATAATAATAATAATAATAATAATAATAATAATAATAATAATAATAATAATAATAATAATAATAATAATAATAATAATAATTATTATTATTATTATTATTATTATTATTATTATTATTATTATTATTATTATTATTATTTTTGCTATTATTATTATTATTATCAATAATGTTTTAATTACGTGAATTTTAAAACTTACACTTAAGTAACACGACAACTATATCAATAAAGCCGTATTATTTCCAGTATTGACCAAAGCAGCTAATATATTTTTTTATGAATAATGCTCTCATCATTTCTCTCCCATAAAAGACAGTAAAAGCATTAGGAGGTAATCGGAAATGGAAATGCGATTGTACAGAGCTCTAAAAGCAGCTGCATATAAGATATTTTACATGATAAAAGACTCCTCATTAACACGAACACATTTTTTTCATGAGTTTGACACCGGGACAGGCAGAAACTGCCCTCATCATTAAATGCCCGGGCACGAGAAAATGCCAAGATGAAGGAAAAGAATAAGATTAAGGACAAGGCAGAAATGAGGTAATGTCACACAAAGGAAAACGACAGACAGAAAAAAAAACAATTACAGAAAACCCAGAGATATGGAGGACTAGGCTCTGAGATGACAATAGATCTGCTTTTTGAAGGATGATAGGTCATAAGAATTATGAACGACAGAAGGAGGAAGAGAGTTCCAGAGTCTGGAGGTAGATGGGAGAAGCAGTCGCTGCACCGACCAATCCGCGAGTTACAAATCTCCACACATTACCTGTGAGATGAGGCCGCTTGGTGAGTGTTACGCGGCCTCGGCAGTGGAGGAGGGATGCAACTCGCCAACTCATCAGAGCAGCGATGGAAGTAGTAGCAATAGAAAAACGAAAGGGAAGATACCTTATGGCGAAGAGAGAGAGAATCCAGATTAGAAGTAAGAGAAGGGTAATTAATGAGTCTGATTGCCTTAGATTCCTATCAAGAAGATAAGGATAAGAAGAAGCACCCCAGATGTGTGAGTAGTATTTTAAGCCGGGAAGGATAAGACCTTTGTAAGTTTTGAGTAACAGCAAAGAGGAAAAGTAATGACGAAAACAGAACAAAACTCCAATTTTTTGGATGAAGATGTAGAAATTTGGATTATGAGATTCCTCCAAGACAACTCAGAGGCTATATGGATTCCTAATATGTTAATAGAATTAAGAGGGTAAATTTTGTTAGTTTCGAAGACAATAGGGTTATCAGGAGAAGAAGAAGATAAAGAGATAGCCAGAAACTGTGTCTTGGAGGCATTGAATTTAACTAGATTTTTAGTGCCCCACTCAGATACTCTCTGCAAATCGGAGTTAAGAGTAGAAGAAAGAGTGATACGAGACTGATTACGAGAAGCAGATGAAGGTTGTGAAAAAAAGGCAGAGGAAAAGTGAAGGGTAGAATCATCAGCAAATGCATGAAGAAAAGAGGAAGATGGGGATTGTAAAAGATCATTGATAAAGAGAAGGAACAGAGTAGGTGATAGAACAGAGCCCTGTGCGACACCACTGGCAACAGAGAAAGGGCTAGATGTTGCGCTGTCAACAACTACAGATATAAAGCGGTCAGTAAGAAAACTTAAAATCAAAGAACAGAAAGAAGGGGTAAAGCCATATGCAGGGAGTCTGGCCAACAGAGCCTTGTGCCAGACTTCTATCATATATTTTTATTTATTTATATATTTTCATATATTTATATATTCTTACCTAATATTTAATATAGAAATACTATTCAACATAGATTCTCTTCTTTATATTATAATATATCTATTACCTCTCTCTCTCTCTCTCTCTCTCTCTCTCTCTCTCTCTCTCTCTCTCTCTCTCTCTCTCATATATATATATATATATATATATATATATATATATATATATATATATATATATATATATATATATATATAAAGCCTTTCCCTTAACATCACCATCGATATGAAATCCTTGCTTCCTCTTTTATGAGAGCTTTCGAATGTAGAGCCTCCATTATCAGGCATTGTAACATACATCTTAGAGAATTATTCACTCTGAATACGACAGTGGATAGAAAGAACTTGATCTTCAAGAACTGCAATATCGTTGTCCAGAACTCTAGCATTAATAACGAATTCTTTTATTGTTATTATTCCTTGGTGTTCATAAGAATGATACGGTTTTGTTTGCTATTGAATAATATTATCGGTTCTTATTATAGCAATAGCCAATCTTCTTTTTAATAGCTGTTCTTCTCAATAGTGGTCTCAGCCACATAAATATAATTTCTCTTAATACATGAGACACAATAAGAAGTATGTTTCATTTCCTTACTTGTAGAAAGCCCTGCATAAACCCCTTTGAAATATCAGTATCCCAAAGCATATTCTTCTGCGACTCTCCTTATACAGTTAAGCAACCGTTCAAGAGAAAGAAAGAAAGAAAGAAAGAAAGAAAGAGACAGATAGACAGACAGAC
This sequence comes from Halocaridina rubra, assembly GCA_037179515.1. Taxonomy (NCBI): domain Eukaryota; kingdom Metazoa; phylum Arthropoda; class Malacostraca; order Decapoda; family Atyidae; genus Halocaridina; species Halocaridina rubra. The sequence goes on from JAXCGZ010017039.1 coordinate 157,845, forward strand.
AGATAAAGATATTTAGATAGATAGATAGACAGGTAGATAGATAGATAGATAGATAGATAGATAGATCGATTGATAGATAAATAGATAGATAGATAGATAGATAGATAGAGTGCTTTATAATGCTCCATCGAGCACACAACTACCGCATTTACTCTCTAATGTTTGTTCAGAAGATTTACCTCATACATTTGTGTTACTTGCACAGCGTTACTTCAGCGTTTTTATAACAAAAATTTTGGAGTTAATTATGCAGTTTTAAATTGGTCACATGGTTGACACCACTTTGAGATCTTTTTTAGTTTTATTTGCATATTGTTCTTCCCACATCTATTTTCTTATTTCATTCTGTTTGCTAATCACACTTAGAAAGGCATAGAGAAAAAACACAAATGCTAAAAATTTTCACCCTCCACATGGCCTCATCAGGATCTTTAACAAAGCTTTAGATGAGGTCCGGTGGAGAGTGAAAATTTTGAGCATCTGTTGCTTTATCTTTATGCCTCTCTAAGTGTGGATTGATCCTTATATTATTATCTTCATGTCATAAAGACTACACACATATACACACACACACACACATATATATATATATATATATATATATATATATATATATATATATATATATATATATATATATATATATATATATATATATATATATATATATATATATATATATATATATATATATATATATATATATATATATATATATATATATATATATATATATATATGTATATATATATATATATATATATATATATATATATATATATATATATATATATATATATATATATATATATATATATATATATATATATGTATATATATATATATATGGTAATCCCTCGCTATATCGCGATTCACCTAACGCAAATTCAGTGCATCGCGGATATTTTTGGAAAGCAAAAAAGATAATATTTTTTCTTTTTTTATGATTGTGACACCAGGATGGGTCAAAAATAATAAAATAAAAAAGCCTTTATCGAGCATGGGCACAAAGAATACATAAAGTAAAGAGAAACAGAGATGGGGAGTGTAATGGCCTGTCAGATGTGAAGGGATTATAATAGATGTGTAATGAATATCCAAGAATATTCAGTGTAGCTGGTGCCATTAGCCAACCTACTATTGGACACATGTTGTTTATTTTATATCGCAGATTTTCTGGATATATGCTATTTTTGAGCACGAGGATGCAAACGTTTTGCACCATCCGTATCAGCTGATGCACCCTCGCATGCTATTTCCCTGACGATATTATATCGAAAGTTTGTTTGCTTTTTGTTCTTAATGCTTTTTTTTAATTCTCTTCATAATATTTGATCGCATTAAGCGGTAGAAGAGGAGGAGGATGCGAGAGAACGAACCTATAACCAAAACGCTTTGCCGCTTTCGTATAAGATGATGCTTATCATTATTCAGGCACAATATCTTTCTCATAAAATATATATTTACTCACCCTATTTGGGGTTTATCTAATATTCGAGATTATAGTAATATTAATATTCCTTGGTTCTAAACATTATTCTATCTTCTTTACATATCAACCATGCTTCACGAAATCTTAACGTAAACAAAGTCAGTTAAGACAAAAAGAAAACTATACAATTCATTACAAAGAAAACATAAATCGTACTGTACATGGGAAACTTATAAGAAATATATATATTCTATAAATGCTATTTCCCTAACGATATTATATCAAAAGTTTGTTTGCTGGTTGTTTTTAATTACTTTTTTTATTCTCTTCAAAATATGTGATTGCATTAAGCGATAGAAGAGGAGGAGCATGCAGGAGAGCAAACCTCTATCTGCAAACGATTTGGTGCTTCCGTATCAGCTGATACACCCTTACACGCTATTTCCCTGACGATATTATATCGAAAGTTTGTTTGCTGTTTGATCTTAATAAATTCTTCAATTCTCTTCATAATATTCGATCGCATTAAGAGGTAGAAGAGGAGGAGGATGCGGGAGAACGAACCTTTATCTGTAAACGTTTTGGCGCTTCCGTATCAGCTGATACAACCTCGCACGCTATTTCCCTGACGATATTATATCGCGAGATTGTTTGCTGTTTGTTCTTAATGCTTTTTTTCAATTCTCTTCATAATAATTAATTGCATAAAGCAGTAGAGGAGGATGAGGGAGAACGAACCTCTAACCAAAACGATTTGCCACTTCCATATCAGCTGATGCTTATCACTATTCAAGCACAATATCTTACTCATAAAATATTTATTTACTCACCCTATTTGGGGTTTATCTAATTTTCAAGATTGTAGTATTATTAATATTCCTTGGTTCTAAATATTATTCTATCTTCTTTACATATCAACCTTGCTGCACGAAATCTTAACGTAAACAAAGTCAGTTGAGACAAAAAGAAACCGCATAAAATTCGTTACAAAGAAAACGTATATCGTACTGTACATGTGCAACTTAAATGATATATATATATATATATATATATATATATATATATATATATATATATATATATATATATATATATATATATATATATATATATATATATATACATATGCATATATATATATATATATATATATATATATATATATATATATATATATATATATATATATATATATATATATATATATATATATATATATATATATATATATATATATTTATATATATATAAATATATATATATATATATATATATATATATATATATATATATATATATATATATATATATATATATATATATTCTCTAGACGCTATTTCCTTGACAATATTATATCGAGAGTTTGTTTGCTACTTGTTCTTAATGCTTTTTTTCAATCTTCATAATATCACGTTCATATAAATTTACTCTTGCGCACTGTTATTAATAAAGTAAAGGGTGAGTTGTTAACAGTGCAGGGAGGGTTTATACACTAAAGGTAAAAATAAATGTAATATACCTGTAATAAAGAAGAGAGATATGTGAATGGAATGCCAAAACCACCTAAAGGGAGATGGGTTGATATGAAGGAGATTATGGTCCCAGCAGCAGCAGAGGTGTGTGGCAGGACAAGTGGTAAACAGCAGCAAAAAAAGAAAGATGGTGGTGGAATCAAAATATTCAAACAGCTGTGAAGGAGAAGAGTATAGCCAAAAGAACTTGGGAAGAAAATAACAACCATCAAACAAGAGAAGAGTACAGACGAACAAAGAGAGTAGCAAAGAGAATGGTAGCCATTGCAAAGGGAGAAGCAAAAAGAGAGTGGTATGAGATGATGGGAGCATCAGAGGGAGAAAAGATGATTTATGAAATTACCGAATCGAGAAGAAAAAATAGGCAGACGTAGAAGTAGGAATCATAAAAGATGAAAATGGAAATATCCTAATAGAGGAAGGAGAAGTCAAGAGAAGGTGGAAAGAATATTTTTCACTTCTCTTAAATGCTGAAAACGTTTGTCAAGAACTAGAAAATGTCCCTTCAGTAGATGGACCGATAGCAAACATTAGTGACAGTGAAGTAGAAAATGCTATAAAGAAAGGAAAATCAAAAAAAGCTGCAGGAAAGTCAGAGGTAACAATAGAAATTATTAAAGCTTTGGGAAATCTAGGAAAAGAGTGGGTGCATACACTGTTGGATAAAATCTGAGATGTAGAGGAAATGCCAAGGGACTGGAATGATAGCTGGATGATCAAAATATATAAACAGAAAGGAGACGTGTTAGATTGTGGGAATTACAGGGGAATAAAGCTTTTGGAGCATGTATTTAAGATATTAGAAAGATTAGTAAAAGGAAAGTTGAGAGTCTTGATAGATACATATGAACAGCAGTTTGGATTTATGAAAGGAAAGAGCACAGTGGATGCAATTTTTATAGTACGTCAAGTCCAAGAAAAGTATTTAGAAGGAAACAGAAAAGTTTACTTGTGTTTTGTGGATCTTGAAAAGGCGTATGATAGGGTACCGATAAGAGTGGTGTATTGGTGTTGAGAAAGAGAGGAGTACCAGAGAAGTTAGTTAGAATAGTGAAGATGATGTATGAGGGGGCAGGAACCACCGGACTGACAAAGTATAGGGAGACTGAGGCATTCCCTGTGGAGGTCAGCCTCCATCAGGGATCAGCTCTGAGTCCGTTCTTGTTCCTCGTTGTTATCGACACTTTGACAAGAGAGTTAAGAAATAATGAAGAGCTGTGAGAACTGATGTTTGCCAATGATTTAGCCATTATAGCAGACACAGAAGATGAACTGCAAGAAAGGTTTTTAGCATGAAACAGGGCCCTCGAAAAGGAAGGATTGAAAGTAAACCCAGGAAAGACATAGCTAATGGTTAGTAGTAAAGGAGGTCAGGAAGAGGTAAACCTTCAAATGAAAAATGGTACAGTGCTAAGTAAGAGCAGTGAGTTTAACTACTTGGGATCAGTATTAACAGAGGAGGGAGGTACTGAGAAATCAGTGAGGCAGAGAGTGAGGGAAGCATGGCGAAAATGGAAAGAAGTGCCTGGAGTTATCTTAGACAAGAAAATGCCATTAAAACTCATAATGAAGATATACAAGACAGTGGTCAGGCCTGTACTGCTATATGGGGCAGAAGCTTGGTCACTTAGGAGGAGAGAGGAGGGACTGTAGGAGAGAACAGAAATAAGGATGGTTAGATGGATTGCTGGAATATCATTACTGGAGAGGAGGGAGAGTCGAGATATAAGAAGAATGTGTGGAATTTTTAATGTCATAGAGAAGGCTAGGGAAGCTCGTCTGAGATACTATGGCCATGTAGTAAGAAGAGGGGAGAAGGAACCAATCAGGAGAGCTAAGAACATGCCAGTGATAGGGAGAAGGAGGGTGGGGCGCCAGATAATCAGATGGATGGACGTGGTGGGGAGGGATATGGTTGAAGTTGGATTGGAGGAGGGAGATGCAAGGGATAGGAACAAGTGGAGGAAGGTGACTCGAGCGGCCAACCCTGCTATTCAGTGGGATTAATAAGGTCGAAGGAAGAAGAAGAAGACCTGTAATAAATATGGTGCTCCTACTTGGAGAATTTTCAGCTTTTGCTCCTGGTCCCGGAACCGAACCCCCACGATAATTGAGGGAGCACTATATATATATATATATATATATATATATATATATATATATATATATATATATATATATATATATATATATATATATATATATATATGAATGTTATTTTACCCCTGACAGGGAGACGATCCCAAGACAAAGAATTACTGTGAAAAGGCACTACCAACTACACCATTGAAGGTCTAAGAAAGAATCCAACCTCAAAGCTAACTCCCATGCTGGGAATAAGCGCATTTTTAATGAATGTCATTTTATCCAAATTACAGCTTCTCCCAACCTCACTCGTGGTTTCTTTTTGCCTTTAATACAAATCCCAATCTATATAGGATTTAATAATGATCAAATAAACATTAATATATGTGAAAACATGAATCATATTTTACCCTTGATCGGGACTCGAACCTAAAACACATAATTCCCGAGCCAAGGGGCAATTACACATATGCTAATGTGTCTATTTAATTATTATTGATGTCTATAAAACACGGGAATTGAATTAAATGCGAAAACGAAACCACGATTGAGGTTGAGAAAAAGCTGAAATTAGAGCAAAAAGGCTTTAATAAAGAATGCTTTCATTCTTACATTTGTAGTTGGGTGTTTGGTTTGCTTCTTCTTTTAGCCTTCAGTTGTGTACTGGGTAGCACCTTGGCACAGCAGGGACAAAATATGATTCATGCTTGCATTTATGTTAATGCATTTATTGTATCTTTATTGATGACTATATAGCATAATATTTGAATTAAATGCAAAAACGAAGCTACAAATGACACTGGGAAGAGGCTGTAATATCGATAAAGGAGGCATTCAGAAATAATGCATTCGTTCATAGCATAGCGCTTAGCTATGAGGATTTTTCTTTTTTTATTTAGCATTCAGTGGTGTAATTGGTAGTTTCTTGGCACGGATTTTATGTGTCTCATGTCCGAGTCCCGGTCAGGGGTAATATATATATATATATATATATATATATATATATATATATATATATATATATATATATATATATATATATATATATATATATATATATATATATATATATATATATATATATATATATATATATATATATATATATACACAGGGTGGACCATAATGATGGGACACATTTTAAATGCTATTTTCTCGGATTATAAAGACGACATGGAATACTAAATATATTTATTCTATAACTGACACACAGGAGTTTAACATGTTATCAAAGATTTGAATAATCCAGCAAGTTTTATTTCTTCCAGGTATTGGTTTTGGTGACCTTCATAATGTCGTGAACTCCAAAAGAAATTGCATATGTAGTCGAAGAATAGTGTACCAGCCAAAGATCCATCGTAAACAGTGGAAGAAAATTCCGACAACATTTTGGAAAGCGAGAGGCACCATACCGAAAGGTGATCCTTCGTGCTGTTACAAATTTCCGAGAGACAGGCGATGCCAGGAAGAGAAAATCCCAAGGCATATCTCGAGCATCTTGTAGTGCAAAGAACTGTGGACGTGTGGAGAACGCTATTACATAAAGTCCTTCTAAGTCCAAGCATCGATAGGCTCCACAGGTAAATCTTCCATGAACCAGTGTCAACAGGATTTTAAAACAAGACTTGCATCTGTATCAGTATAAGGTACAGGTAGTGCAACTACCGGAGCCGCCAGATATGGTGCAAAGATAGACTTTTATTGAGTGTTTTATCAATATGTGCAGAGAGGAAGGGGATTTCATACAGCACCTGATTACTTCAGATGAAGCTCATTTTAACCTTTCTGGTTATGTCAATAAACAAAATTGTAGGTTTTGGGGTCGTGAAAGTCCTCAAATTGTGCTTGAAAGGCCTTTGCACAGTGAGAGGGGAACAGTGTTGTGTGCGGTGACTTCTTCATGTGTGATTGGTCCTTACTTTTTCGAGGACAAACATGGTGTAGCTGTAACAGTTACTGCAGAGCGTTACAGCCACATGTTGAATATCTTCTTCCTTCCCGAGTTACAAAGGCTTAATCTGACAAACATGTGGATGTAACAAGATGGTGCCACTAGTCATACAGCACGACAATCAATGACAACACTTCGAGCAAATTTTCCCAGACA
>JAXCGZ010017039.1:170000-177500 GCA_037179515.1 Halocaridina rubra
ATATATATATATATATATATATATATATATATATATATATATATATATATATATATATATATATATATATATATATATATATATGAACCTATCTTACCGCAGTGCCGCATCCACTTGGATGTGGGCTACCATGGATCGCCATGCTGCCCTATCTCTATTTCTTCTCCGCATCTGAGCATCCGTCCACTTCCCACCGATCACTTCTTTTAATTCATCTAAGAATTTCTTTCTGGGTGTTCCTCTTCCTCTCTTTCCCGGGATTCTCCCAGTCATGCAGGTGATCTCGAGGCCTTCCTTCCTTTCTATATGTCCTGTGAATCTTAATTTCTTTTGTATATGTTAGTCATTATTTCCCTTTTGATGTTCAGTCTGCTCAGTATCTCCCCATTTGTTATTTTATGCAGCCATGAGATCTTCAACATTCTTCTCCATATTCCCATTTCTATCGCTTCTAATTTCTTCCTTGATTGTTTATTGATAGTCCAAGTTTCACATCCATAGAGTAATGTTGACCATATGTAGCAATTTACAAATCTTTTCCTTAGCTCCATTCATATTTTTGAGTTTGTTATTAGTTTTTTTACCTTCTCCATGCTTTGGTAGGCTATAACAATTCTTCTTCTTATTTCTTTTTCACTTTTGCCATCCCATTATATATATATATATATATATATATATATATATATATATATATATATATATATATATATATATATATATATATATATATATATATATTATACATTTGTCATTTTTAAATATAATTTGACTTCATGTTGCTCATTACTGTAATAATTATCTTTTGCCGGTCTTCCTTACAGGTTTTGGGGCAAAATGGTTTTAATTTATCTTGTGCGAGATTTTATTGTGTATGAAATATACTAAGAGATTTCTTTATTTATAAAAATATGTATTTCGTTACTTTTCTTTATTAATAATTCCTTCATTGAAACTATATCAATCAGTGCAAGACTTACTTTACTCTAAATAGTCTTCTGAATGATACATAAAATAATGACCTTAATTCTTATATTACATTTGGAATTCATTCCTTAGTCTTTAAGCCTGTTTCGTTCTTCTAGAATACATTAGGAAGATTTACTTAGCTTAATGAATTAGTATATGCATATTTTAATGAGCCTGATAGTGTTCACATCATTAGTGTTTTGATTGTATAAATTATAAAAGCCCGATAATATTCATTTTCTTATTTTTGCATCAAATTATTAAGAGTAAAATTATTTTGAAATATATTGAAAATATACAGAGCTGCCGCATATTATACGAAAGCCTTAAAAACATTCCCATTTATAGCATCAATTATTCATAGATTTAATTTTATACTTAATGCATAATACTAGTTATAAGCAAAAAACTATTTATAAGGCGCCAATATTGAGAGGGAAGTTGTTGTCTAATATTCAAAATTCTTAATGCTCTCCATATAAGCAGTCTTTCCCTCATATTGATCAAGCGAGGCGAAAGTTCTCGAAGAAAAGCAAAATATCTTCAATATGCACAAAGGACCTTGAAAATGTTTATCTCATACTCTTCTATATATATACAGTGATCCCTAGTTTATTGCTGGGGTACGGTTCCGGTACCACCTGCGATAGGTGAAAATCCAGGAAGTAGCAGCACCATATTTATTTTAGGTATTTTATATTTATTTTTACCTTTACTGTATAAACCCTCCCTGCACTGTTAACAACTCACCCTTTACTTTATTAATTACAGCACACAAGCGTAAATTTATATGAACGTGATAGGTAAGCTTACTGTGAATGATGTGATGATGACAGCTTTATGGCTGCTTTTTGTGAGAGAAGAACATGAAAATGGGGAGATGCTGTCAATGTTTCTTCATTTGTGCAAAGATGGTCTTGTAAAGAGTCATGGCATCGTAGATAATATTACAGAAGTGCACCGAACAAACCATATCATCGTCATACTCCTGCAACAATTGTTGGAGTTCTATGGCCATGTTATACATGGTTGCCAGCCATTCGAGTGTAAAGCCAGATTCTTCGACTTCATCGTGAGCTTGCTGTTGTTGTTCTTCCTCTTCTTCGCTCGCTGATTTTGTCATTTCCTCCAAGTCTTCATCAGTCAACGGCTGCGAGTGGCAGGCAATCAGTTCATTAACGTCTTCATGAGTCATATCTTTAAAGCCTTCTCCTCCTAGCAATGCAGCCAACTTCACAGCTTTCACAATTGTCGAGTCATGCACTTCATCAGGAGCAAATCCCTTGTAGTCGTAGGTGACTTTGGACCACAATTTCTTCCAGCTGGCTTTGATTGTGGCCGGCTTCATCTCTTTGAGTGTATTCTGAATATTTTGAAGGCATGAAGCAATCGTGTAGTTATGCCAGTACACCTTCAGTGCAAATTCTTTGTCCACATCCATGGATGTTTGGGCAATGCTTGGGCAGCATTGCAGGGGTTGATATACAAAAGTTTCACAAAAAACACAAGCACAATGTATTAAGAGGCAGAACACAAACGGCACACACGTGAGTAATTGAATGGGTGACGCGAGACAGAGGAAGATGCTGGGAGAATCAAGCTTCAATCAAAGAGCCAATCAGACCACAGGATACAGAACATGCAGCAGACATTTCTGTGATTTGTCATCTCACACTCATCAGCCAATAGCATCCTGTGTACTATATCACGTAGGTGCAACCCTTTGCGCTTTTCAATACACAGATACCAGTATTGTATTTTATATGGTGCAATGCTATGAGTTACATGTTTAAATTTATGTTTTTTAATATTATTTACTGCTTTATTATTCTTAGGTTAGAAAATAATTTGTTTTATCAATAAAATTATGAAAATACTAGAAATTTTAATATGTACTATCTCACGTAGGTGCGACCCTTTGCGTTTTCTGAAACGCTGATACCGGTATCGTATTTTATATGGTGCAATACTGTGAGTGACATGTTTAAATTTATGTTTTTTACTATTTTTTACCGTATAATTATATTTAGGCTAGGAAATACTTTTTTTTATCAATAAAATAAGGAGAATACTGGAAATTTTAATATTTCCACATATCGTGGATTCCCGCATATACCCAGAAAATCTGCGATATAAATCATATATACTCGCCAAAAAAATCCGCGATGCACTGAATTCGCGGAAGGTGAATCGCGATATAGCGAGGGATTTGTGTATATATATGTATATATATATATATATATATATATATATATATATATATATATATATATATATATATATATATATATATATATATATATATATATATATATATTAGGGATAAAAATTTTGAGCATTTCAAAACCTTTTTAATTATGAAAATTTAATATTCTTGAAAAGTTTTTGCATCAGTCTTAAAAGCCTTGACATTCGTGACAGAAAAGTATTGTCTTCATAAAATTGATAAAATAGAATATTTTTTGTAACTACAAAGTGATACAACCAATGCAAATGCCGTGATGTTGTCCATTTAAATTTTTTTATAAACAATTATTCTCTGCATGCAGTCAATTGAGCAGGTGTCAAAATGATGAAATAACATCGACTGCACAAGCGAATTAGATATCCTTTATGTTCATATAATTTGTTTTATTCATACATAATATATTAGAATTTCCCATTTCATCTGGAGTCGTTGTCTCTCACTCTCTTTTTGGAGTCTAATATTTGTCTTTTGTTTTAGAGCTTTTTGACTGAATGACCAATCTGACAACAACCTTCTTCATTGAATTGTGCTTGGGACCAATATCATATTAACTGTTTTTCCCCCGTGTTACTGGATTTCGGATGCTATTTAGCATTAAACTAACTAAGAAATGCTTGAAAACGTTAAAAAACTAGTGACTGCATAAATTACAAGGCTTTGAAAACATCTTTTCTTAAGTATTTTAATCAAAAGATATAATAAAATTTTGATAAAGTAACTTTGAATTCTTTTGTAAACAAATGAACTTGAATAACTATAAAGGCCTCTGTGCTCAAATATTGTATTTTTCTTTGTAAACTGCAACTGTACATAATTAAAATGTTATACAAAACGATAAGCTTAAAAAATAAACAAATTAGTTTAATTATATGCAGAGCACATTGCTAGTGTTTTTTCATTAGTTTTCAATGATAATTTATAATGCTCTGTAGGAGTATTCCAAGGTACTGAAAATACTGAAGGCAGTTGGGAGAATAATCTGTTCATTTGTTAGTTTTATCTAAGTATAATTTATAATGCTCTTTCATAATAAAGTAACTTTTAAGATTTGACATATCGGAAGCAGTGGCGTGAATAAGCTACATAGGCCTCATTAATATACATATATTTACGTTATTATGCATGATCTATAATAGAATTGCTATAAAAGTGTATTGAGAGATAGTGAGGATATTACAAGCAATAATATTCTCTGTCAATAAATCTCAGCTACATTAGTTTTTATATATTCCGCAATATTTAGTTTTCTTTTTCATTATAAAGCCTTAATATGCTTAGATCTGAAGGGTGTCCTCAACTGAACGGAAAAAGGGAGGCAACAGGGCCTACTCATACCCTACCCATCATTGCCGCTTCCATCAGCCGTTACATGGGAATAGTAAAAAGTAGGGAGGAAGGGATTTCCTGCCCTTAACTCCTCTATCAATTTTAGTTGGTTCTTGCGACACACAGGGGATACGAGTGAGGTTTTTGCTCCATCCACAAAATAAGGTATGATTTTATACCAATACTAAAACTTACATTAATCTGCGTCAATTCCGACGGTGCTGGGCTTGGGATATTGCTATGAGATACTCTGGAGAAGCAAACGGATTTTTTTTTATCAGAATACTTCACACTGGGATATAATTAATATAGCCACTTATTTAACCATATAATATAATCTTATCACTAGAGATGAAAGCAAACTCTCTAAAGACAAACAAGGCAACAAGACCCAATTGTATCCTTGCAAGGTTCCTTATGGAATTCTCGGATGAACAGGTTCCGGTGCTTTGCCGTCTTTTTCGTTCATCCTCTCAATCAGTATCTATACTTCATCTTGGTAGCGAGCTCTAGTTCATGCTCTATCTAAGAAAGGGGAGCCCTCTTTTCCTTCCAGCTACCGACTTATTGTCCTTATCCGATCACCAGTACAGTTTCTACAAGACAAGATCCATTGGTGACCTCCGATTCTATCTTGCTCATATCTGGTTATCGTTTCTGAGGAATTTCTGAGTATGGCCTTACCTCTTCTCTCTCCTCTCTTACTTCTATTGGTTTCTGACCGTTCAAATCTGTGTTTGTTGACGACACAAAATCTAGCTTATTTCCAGTTACCAATTGGGTTCCACAGGGCTCTGTACTCTCACCTACTCTTTTCCTTCTCTTCATCAACGATCTTCTCCAGTCCTCATCCTCCTCTCTTCTCCATGCCTCTGCCTTCTTTGCACAACCTTCATCAGCTACTCGTAATCGGTCTCGTATCACTCTTTCTTCAATTTTCTCTCTCCAATCTGCTGTTTCTAATGGGGCACCCAAAATTTAGTTAAATTAGTGCCTCCAAAACACAGTGTCTGGCTATCTCTTTATCTTTATCTCCTCCTGATAGCCTTAATGTCTCAGAACCTAACAAAATTTATTCTCTTAAAGCCATAAACACTTTAGGAATCCATATAGCTTTTAACTTGTCTTGGAGGAATTACATCATCCAATTTTTTAAATCTGAATCCAAAAAATAGGGTTCTGTAGCGTTTTCGTCATTACTTTTCTTCAATTCATTTACCTAAAATCTATAAAGGTCTTACCCGTCCCTGCTTAAAATTCTGTTTGTATATCTGGGGTGTTTCTTCTTATACCTTTCTCCTTGAATTGGTTGACTCTAAGGCTATCAGATTCATCAATGACCCTTTTCTTATTTGAAATCTGAAGTCTCTTTCTCTTCATTGTAAGGTATCATCCTCTTCTCACAGGTACTGTGTAGGGATTTGTAGTTTGCTGATTGGTCAGTGCAGCGACTGCTTCTTCCCATCCACCTCCACACTCTGGAAAACTCTTCTTCCTTCTGTCTTTCCTAATGCTTATAACCAGTATTCCTTCAAAAAAGCGGATTTATCAGCATATCAGGGCTTAATCCTGCCATATCTCTAGGTCCTTAATACTTCGACTATTCTTTCAACCTGTCCTTTTCCTATTGTGTAGCTGTCTTTTATTAAAACTTATAGTGTTTCTGTATCTTAATGTTTTCTTGGTGCAAGAGCCAGATGAGGGCTGTTTTCTTACCTGTCCCGGGGTCACACTTATAAAATAAGCTCTACTAGACATCGAATCTTAAGTTCAAGTAATAGAGAAAATTTTTCTAAATTTTTGTTGTTTGTTATTTCCTTATAGGAATATGATTGATGGGTAGATAGATAGGCACATATGAACAAATAGTTATAATGCAGATATTTAGAAATCATAAGTAGTTTGATAGATATACAGCTTAAGAAATATAGCTCATATATGCAATATATAGCTATAAAGTAACTAGATAGAGAGACAGATATAAATATTTTGATAGATATAGAGCTACAGATATTTAGATGTTGCAAAATGTATCCACTATTTTTTTTCATTTTACGAGATACATTAATGCAATACCCTCTCTCTCTCTCTCTCTCTCTCTCTCTCTCTCTCTCTCTCTCTCTCTCTCTCTCTCTCTCTCTCTCTCTCTCTCTCTATCTATCTATCTATCTATCTATCTATCTATCTCTCTCTCTCTTTCTCAACAAGAAAACGACCTTGAAAGTCATTAAGATACTCAAGGGTGACTTAAAAGTTAAATTTTTCTTGAACGTTTTCAGGATGCTCTTTTTTTCATGTTCTTTCTTCATCCTCATAACAGACAGGTGAGTTTTGATGTCATTTTACTTACTGTTATATTTATGAGTAACCAAATAAATTATATCTCACAGCTTTTTTGTAGAAAGAATCATCCCACATTCACATTTTATTTTCCATTCCCTTAACAATTTAAGCGAGTTTATTTTCCACGATATTCTTGCATTTTAATTGATTTAATTTTTATTTTTTTTCCGCAAAACGAGGTTGAAAGTCGTCTTACACATTATTATATCCAAGAGCATAAAATAAATGATTAAAATAAGTGAGCCAAACGGGCAATATTATCCTGGGCCCCTTTTGGCATCTCGGAAAGTTGAATAGGTATCATTAAGAACTGCAAATACTCATAGCACAGATGTGTTCATTGTGTATTAATCGATCTCGATTCCATGGCAAACAAACTCACCATTCATGATGCAAACTCACCATTCATGATGTTGATATAATTTCGGACTTTGTAATGTTAAAGTAAAGTGTGAAGCTCCTGCAAAATATTATTTATCTCCTGGATACTCAACATAATTGACATCCTATTTCATGTTTGCTTCATTCGGCAGTAATTTTTTTAATAATATGGTCTAAAAGGGTACAGTGCATCTCTATTTTTTATTTCGCATTGATAGAGCATGTTTTCAGTTATT